>JAHDVE020008520.1:0-54495 GCA_022606495.2 Halesus radiatus | reverse complement strand
AAAGTGTCCAGTTCTTTTAAAAGCCTTACAACATAGGTGATATATATACGAGTGTATTAATTATGTTTTAAATGAATTATAAAATATACTTATTATTCAACACTTTATAAATATATACTAATATCTACATGTTTCGAAAGCGATGCTTTCATTTTTTCATTCATGTACGATATTACTGATGATGAAAGCATCGCTTTAGAAACATGTAGATATCAATGTATATTTATTAAGTGGTGAATACTAAGTATATTTTAAAATTCATTTATTAATAATGACGATACAAAGTAAATGCCAAACGTTCGAAAATATTATTAATTATGTACTTAATGAAAAAAAAACAATGATTTAATTTTGAATTAAAAGTGTTTCGAATAACCCGAATTCACGCTGCAAGGCCTTAATAAGTCGAGTGGCTGTATTGTATGGGGATGACGTTTCACGTTAACGTGAAATGCCACCCAGTATTATTATTACTTTGCTACCCCTCCGCGTTATGTGCCCTTGTTATTCCAAATTGGTAGAGAATTTCAACCTTTCAATTACTTGTCTGTTTTTGAAATGTTGCACGTGAATATTTCAAATATCTACGTTGAATTATTTTGCTTAATTAATGATGAAGCGTTTTTATTTTGGGGATATTAACGTTTTAATATCCTATATGCAAAAAAAAAAGTTTTTCAAATCATCGAAAACTCTCGCGCGGTGAGCTTTTAGATTTACCAACAATTTGAACATTTTTAACATCGGTATGCTATCGGACAATTTCCAGCTCTCATTATGAACTATAGAGTGTAACGTAAATACTGACCCCGAGTCTATGATTGGGATAATTGTCTACGGAAGAGATTGGTGAGAGGATGTCTATGGGAGACGGGGACGGAAGGGAGCAACTCAACATGGCGGGCGACATAATCTGACTAGAGCGGTCGTGATCGACGTGTGTTTTTTGGGAGAGATTATGTATTTGATTTTCTATTTTGTTTGACGTCGGAGGGCGTCTACTGAATTTGCCCGAAGTGGGTGTGTTTTTTGTTTTATTGATTGATCGATGGCCGGATTGTGAGGCGATGAAGCCAAACCGCGCGTGCCTGCTGCTGTGGTGAAAATCTCGGAAGAAGTGATGAGCGGATCAAAAAGGACATAAGGTAGCATCTGCATATTCCATTGTCTGGACCCCACGGAAGAGGCTATGGCGGATGGCGCTTCAGAAGAGTCGTCCTAGACTTCTTTTTGGAGATTACTACGATCGGTGAGCATCTGGACCTGGAGAGGCCTTCCATGATGCTGAGGAGAGTAGTCGGACCATGAGAGCCATCAATTATTGTTTGAACCTTTTCGTGTTGGGATCAATCCTTCTCTTTACTCTTTTCTTTGCTAAACCATGATAGACGTGGTTATAGAATCATTAAATTTATGTTCTTTCCTTTTTACAAGGGTTTTATTTACTGTATCAATCAATACATCCCACTTCCCTGTGCTTCACCATCATTCTCACCCACGAATCTTGAGATGAGAGAACATTAGCCGTCGTATCATTTTTACGCTACATTATGGCGCCTCAACGTTTTTTTGTGAATAATATTTAAGATATTATGGACACGGACTCGGGAATTGATGGGTGAAGTTCGTGTGGTGTGATGTATGGATTGATACAGAAATATTATTAATTATATCATAATATTGTTTATGTATATGTGTGCATACATGAGGTCAGCGATCACGCCATTAGAAGGTTGGTAAATATTAATTGTCGTAATTTTTGGCATATTTGTGACATTGTTATTCTTGAAAGAAACGGTAATTATTTTTGCGACACAGGCATTTCCTGGCGTCGGTAACTAAAACTAATGCCAATAAATTTAAATAAATGAAATTAAAATGATTCATGATTTTGACAATAGATGGTGTTGCGTGTACACGATTGTTTGCGTCTCGGATAATTTATAAATAAGTAATTTAATTCTGTTTACAATGGAGATTAACAACATTAACAGTTATTCAAAAGAGGAATTGTCCACTATTTTAGAGGAAAAAGAAATCGTTCCGGAGGCGACTCTTGCGGAAATGCGGGCACAAGCACGTAAATTTAACGCGTCTCTTAAAGAAGTTTTAGGTTCAAATAATAAACCCACGGACTCTCAGGTTACGAATATAACAAATAATTATTATTATTCAACAAGTGGCGAGATAGGAGTTTACAAATGGGATTTGAAATATGACGGAACCTCTGACGTCAGAGATTTCTTGTATCAGATAGAAGAATTGTGTAGAAGCAGGAGAACAAAAATAGAGGATGTTGTCCTCGGATTTGGTGATTTGCTGGAAGGAAAAGCAGCTACATGGTTTCGCTCTATATGTAAAGACAATCTGACGTGGAGAGATCTGCAGCAATTGTTACTAGCGCGTTACGAACGTGAAGATGCACAAGTGCAGGCGTCGCGTAACTTGTACAAGATGCGACAATCATCGGACGAGTCGGTAGCAGATTTTGTCGCGAATTTAAAAATAGCTAACTCTAAACTTGTTGACAATTTATCCGAAATGCAATTAGTAAAACTAGCCAAGCATAGTTTATTAAACAAATATGCAAGTGTACTTGCTTCAAGTGACACTTCCGACTTTGATAAATTAGTTGCTGTCTGTGAACAACTAGAAATGTTTACTGCGAAGCCAGCAATAAACAACACGCGTAAGGGAAATACTAACACCGCTTATTTTCATAAGAGAATTAATAATCAATCTCCTTCTTCTTTTCCTGGGAATAGAGCCGATTTGAAATGCAATTTTTGTAATATACCGGGGCATACGTGGAATTTTTGTAGGAAGAGAAAATTAGGCAACAATTCTCGTAACAATAGTTCAAAAAACTAAAGTACGGTTTTCACCATCTTGCGTACGAGGATGGGGGGAAATCGGCTGAAGTTTCTGGCAATCTAAGGTGTTCAGGAGCGCAAACGATGGACGCATCTATGCCTCTGGAACACAATAGAAATGACACCAGGCCTCATGTTAATATTGTTATTTCGAATAGAATTTTTTCATGTCTGTTGGACAGCGGTGCTTCTGTAAGTTGTTTTGGTGGAAACACTTACAAATATTTTGTTAATTTAGGATTAAAAATAATTAGTTGTAAATCATTCGTCACAACTGCTGATGGTAAGCGTCAGGATATTATTGGCACAATAGAGGTACCAGTAACTTATAGGGAACCAACGGAAAAAATTATTTTCTTCATAATTCCTTCTCTATCAGCTACGATTATTTTAGGGGTCGACTTTTGGAAACAATTCCAATTAGCTCCGCAATTGTTCCCAAGGGTTGACAGCAGTAATTTGAAGAATACGGTGGGTGAGATTCGAAAAGTTACTGCAGCCAATTTTCTTACTTCCGGAGATAATCGTAAGCTGCAAAAAATAATTAGACAATTTGAAAACATATCTTTTGAAAAATGCGGATTAGGACTTACGCACCTAGTACAACATCATATCGAGACCACGGGTCAACCGATAAAAAAACGATACTATCCTTTGTCTCCAGCACGTCAACGCCTATTAGAAGCTGAATTGAAAGATATGTTAGCTTTGGGAGTTGTGCGTCCATCACGTTCGGCTTGGTCTAGCCCGGTTCTGTTGGTAACAAAGAAAGACGGTTCCGCGAGATTCTGCCTAGACAGTCGTAAAATTAATGGCGTCATTCGGCGAGATTCATACCCACTACCTTATGTATCTCGGATTGTAGATAAGTTACGGGGTGCGCGTTTCATCTCTTCTATAGATCTCTCGAAAGCGTTCTGGCAAAGTGCTCTAGATGAATCTTCAGCTCCTGTAACGGCATTTGTTGTTCCGGGGTATGGTCTTTATGAGTTTACGCGTATGCCCTTCGGCCTAAAAAATGCACCTAGTGAATTGCAACGTTTAATTGATAAACTGTTTGGCCCAGAATTTGATGATAACGTATTTGGATATGTAGATGATTTACTATTAATTTCGGAAAATTTTGAATCGCACTTAAAGCTTTTGCAGAAGGTTTTCTATCGTTTAAAAGAAGCCGGACTAACAATAAACTTAAAAAAGAGCGAATTTTGTAAAAAGGAGTTAAAGTATTTGGGATATATTGTAGATTCGGAAGGACTGAGAACAGATCCCATTAAAGTAGAATGCATTAAAAATTACCCGATTCCGAAGAACTCAAAACAAATAAAGGCTTTCATAGGATTATGCGGTTATTATCGTCGTTTCATTAAAGATTTTTCCACGATAGCAGCTCCTCTGACTAAACTTACAGGATCAAGGAAAGGAGTAAGCAATTTTGTATGGTCCAAGGCAGCGGACAATTCGTTTAACCAATTAAAAGAGGCACTGACAACAGCGCCGGTTATTAACTGTCCTGACTTCAAATTACCATTTGTAATACATTGTGATGCTAGCGCAGTCGGGATAGGCGGTGTATTAACACAAAATTTTAATGGTGAAGAACACCCGGTAAGTTATTTTTCGCGTTGCTTAAACGTTCATGAACGTACTTATGGTGTTACGGAGCGCGAGCTACTTGCGGTTCTAGACTCTGTCACTCATTTCAGACCGTATGTTGAAGGAACACACTTTACTGTAATTACGGACCACTCGAGCCTACAGTGGTTAGTTTCTCTAACAAACCCCACAGGTCGTTTAGCTCGTTGGTCAACTCGTCTTTCTCAATTTTCTTTCGACGTTGTTCAGAGAAAAGGTAAACTAAATACGGTACCGGACGCACTGTCGCGCATGGAGGTAGCATTAGTGACATCAACGGATATACCTACCACGATTCATTTAACAAACGATAAATGGTACAACACATTATTTACAAACTGTAAAAATTCACCCCAACGTTTTGTCAATTTTCAAATTAGGGGTAATGATCTCTTGAGGCATAGCAAAACTCGTTTCGCTCTTTGTGAAGATACGGCGTGGAAGCTGGTTGTTCCTTTTGAAAAGCGAACCGAAATATTAAAACAAGAACACGAAGCGGATCTTTCTTGCCATCCGGGAGTATTTCGAACTTACAAAAAGGTGCATTTACATTTTTATTGGCCAGGAATGTACCAGGATGTTAAGAATTTTGTTAATCGATGTAAGACATGCAAAGCACATAAAATCAATACATCTGCGCCAGCGGGCATCTCTTCAAATCCTAAGATTGTAACCAGACCCATGAAAATGCTTTCAATAGACTTAGTCGGTCCACTGCCACGTAGTTACTCTGGGTTTATGTATATATTGTCAATCGTAGATGTGTTCTCTAAATATACCTGGATTTTTCCGCTTAGAAATGCTACCACAAAAAGTATTGTAAAAAATGTAGAACAGCACATTTTTCTTGTTCATGGCGTTCCACAAACATTTGTATGCGACAACGGTAAACAATTTATATCTAAAGAATTTAAACAGTTACTGTCTGATTATAATGTGCCTCCACCTTTTTACAACGCATTTTACACACCTCAAACCAATGTCGTCGAACGCTATAACCAAACAATAGGTACAGCACTGTCTATTTTGTCCGAGTCTGACCAGCGTAATTGGTCCAGATTTCTGCCACATATTCAGTCAGCCCTAAATAATTCGGTAAATTTTGCAACAGGTTATACGCCTTTCTTCTTGATGCACGGTCGTGAACAGGTCATTACTGGTAATTTTCACAAAAATTATGTCTCGACAGGCGTATCGGACTCAAGTCTAGAAGAATCGAGAGAAAACTTTGCTAAGAAATTAGAGGACTTGGCTCCTATATATGAAAAAGTTTCAGAGGCTCTGTTACAGGCTTATAGAAAGAATGCAAAGCATTATAATTTACGTCGCAAATCGGTAAATTATGAGGTGGGAGATATTGTGTGGCGGAAAAATTTTGTCCAATCCAGTGGACCCAATTTTTTTTCGCATAAATTAGCTCCGAGGTTTGTACAAAATGTTGTTAAAACCAAAGTCTCTAACTTAGTTTATACCCTTGCGGATATGCAAGGCAAAGTAGTAGGTAATTTTCATGTTAAGGATATAGTTCGTTTAGATTAAGTATTAGGTTAATTTTCTTGTAAGAAGCCAGTGTGGTGGCATGTGGGACTACCAACCCTTCATGTCGCTTCACTTGTTTCTTTAAAGGTGTTATTGTGGTCACATGTACTGGAGTTTGGTACCTTCAATACAGGTGCTCAGAATAAACACAAATTCTAATTTATTGATGATATTTTTTTGACACTTATCCTCATTAGACTAGAATAGAAACATATTATTTGTTTCTCTGATCTTTTAGATCAGTGGCGCCCTAACAAAATAAACAACAAAAAAAAAAAACGGGGATTGATTTTTTTTTGTTGTTTTTATAATAATTTTGATTATTTTTTTTTACATAGGTACATACCAATAGTGTACCTCGAAAATTAAACTTAAGAATTTTCATGATATATACATATATATCGGATATTATTGTTGTCGCTACGGTATATCGGTTAATTACCTCTAATAATTCCGAATACTCTAAATGAAAGTTAAATCGGTTACCGGTCTGATGGTGTGTTACCTGACAATATGTATATATTTATAGTAGGTATTCTTTGTATTTAATTTGTTTAGCCGTAGGTAAAATTATGCTTTTGGAGTGCACCGGAGTAAAAGTTAAATTAGAATTTTTGGAGATTACTACGACACACTCGAAAAGGATAGTTAATATATTCTGTCTGGGAGATTTTGAGCTACTTTCTTTCACACAGATAATAAAATAGTTTTAATTGTTAATTAGTAACTATAATGTTTAATGTATATTCTAAGTTTATAATTATGTCTAAAGTAAGTTGGTATCTCTTTCCTTAAAGAATATAGTATAGACATTTAGAAAGTATGATTTTTTTTGTAATAATATTAGTATTAAGTATCAAGTGTAGTACTGCTAATGCATGCACACAACAAACAAATATTTACCAATTTGGAGTAAACATCTTCTGCCTCCTTGAACAGGAGAAGATGATTAGGAGATAGTTTAGATCTAGTAATACCACTGTTTATAATATGTTGATAAGTATTTTTTAAGTTGATTTGTCCAATAGGTTTAGTAAATATATACTATTTTTACACTGCTAACACCAGCGTAAATTTATCAAGTATTTTTGTGTAACCCGTGTCGATTTTTGATTAAAAAAAAAAAAAATCGAGCACCAATTTGAAAAGATAGGAAGATGTAAAATTTCGAGAGAAATTGTACTTTGCAAGTTTATATATATAGATATTGACAAATGTACTTGTTTGAAACCACACGAATAGATAGGTATTGTAACATGTAAACCCTCATCTTTATACTATTTAGCAATGGCTAAATGACAACCAAATAGTTCTATAACTATACGACGAGGAAAATTTTTGGAGGTGAATACACAAACTATCCAATGGATATTGGTATACTGTGTCTAATTCTTTAGATACATATATAAAAAAAAATAAAAAAAAAAACCCTGTTGAAACTGCATGGTAATTGTAATTTTTTGTTAAGAGGAAGAGAGGATTAGTTAAGTAGGGTATTATTAATAATAAAAATAATTTTTTGAAAATTTTGAAGTGGGAGCTTGAGTTCTCCAAACCTCACAAGTGTTAACCTAGAGAAATTGACTCTCATAAAGTGAGGAAGTGTTTGGTTCATGTAACTTGTTTATTTTATTTATTTTATAAGTTGCTTGAGGATTATAAGTATGAAGTGTTTCCTTGCTTTTCGGTTATGCTTAACCACCAATGTATCACAACTTGATTTTTTGTGTATTGTCATACTAAGATATACCATTTTGTTTGTCAATTTTGACTTTTGTTTTATATTGGTTGTTACTTGTTTTCTTTGTTTTCAGTTTTTCTGTAATTGAAAAGAGTAGAGAGGAAGGTTAGGTCAAATTTTACTTCACTTCGCGGCATAAAATTTTTACGGGGAAGCGGGGAATTGTAACGTAAATACTGACCCCGAGTCTATGATTGGGATAATTGTCTACGGAAGAGATTGGTGAGAGGATGTCTATGGGAGACGGCGGACGGAAGGGAGCAACTCAACATGGCGGGCGACATAACCTGACTGGAGCGGTCGTGATCGACGTGTGTTTTTTGGGAGAGATTATGTATTTGATTTTCTATTTTGTTTGACGTCGGAGGGCGTCTACTGAATTTGCCCGAAGTGGGTGTGTTTTTGTTTTATTGATTGATCGATGGCCGGATTGTGAGGCGATGAAGCCAAACCGCGCGTGCCTGCTGCTGTGGTGAAAATCTCGGAAGAAGTGATGAGCGGACCAAAGAGGACATAAGGTAGCATCTGCATATTCCATTGTCTGGACCCCACGGAAGAGGCTATGGCGGATGGCGCTTCAGAAGAGTCGTCCTAGACTTCTTTTGGAGATTACTACGATCGGTGAGCATCTGGACCTGGAGAGGCCTTCCATGATGCTGAGGAGAGGAATCGGACCATGAGAGCCATCAATTATTGTTTGAACCTTTTCGTGTTGGGATCAATCCTTCTCTTTACTCTTTTCTTTGCTAAACCATGATAGACGTGGTTATAGAATCATTAAATTTATGTTCTTTCCTTTTACAAGGGTTTTATTTACTGTATCAATCAATACATCCCACTTCCCTGTGCTTCACCATCATTCTCACCCACGAATCTTGAGATGAGAGAACATTAGCCGACGTATCATATATACGTTACAGGGTACCACCTCCCCGGGAACAATTCATTGGACAATCAACATCTCTGCCATAGGTCACCCCAAGTGGTTCACCACCGGTGACTTTGCAGGGGTGCCCGGGTTCATGGGGTGAGGTTTGTCTAGGTCTTGGCGACGGATGTTTCTGCCCATGAGCTGCATAGTGGGTTGGATCGGGAGAGGCCGGTTGTTGGGACCCCTTGATCTCTCCAAACGGCCTTGCTTCTTAGTGCGAAGGATGCATTAATACATTTGTCACTGAACCCAGATTCCTACCCATCCGTCATACCCTTTTCTTTCCCAGAACTTCCTCTCCTTACTTTCCTTACACACAGCATTTCCAAAGATGAAATAGGCCCTGAGGGAAATTATTTTCCTCATGGCCTCCTGTGAGGATTTAATGCTAAAAATATATGAGATAATAATGCTTTCCCATCGGAAAATCTATATGTTAAATATTACCAAAATCGCAAATGAAATACCTACATAATATTCATGCTCTAACTGCCGGGAAGTCTGGAAAACAATTATAAATATTCCAATTTCGGAGATATTTAATTTAAAGTAGTTTAATTCATTGGCCATGCTAGATCGTTTAATAATAACAACCAATTAAAGTTTTTATTAAATTAGAGTATAAGAACGTCGCAGCAGGTGTTCTCGCGCGTGCCAGTTGAACTTCGTGCACAGCCATCTATTGTTAAGTTACGGATAACAATGGCTGCTGGCGGCAGATCTCTCACTGGCCCACAAAACAATGTTTGGTCTGGTGGTGGTAATATCTCGCTCTTGGCTTCGGATGCTGGGCTTTGATCTGTGCCGCTTAGCGGGGATTACCCCGAAAAAGCGCTTCTCTTAAGCAGGTGGCGTTTATGAAATTGCAGCGGTTAAGGTACGAATAATATCACAAACAAAGAGGATTTCAAGTATTTTTATGTGAATCTATACAGTCGGAGCAAGTGGGATGACGAAACCTGTCTAATTGACAAGTGACGGAAAGAAAATTGTGTAGTGAATGATGACAAGTGGGAATATACTGTGTGCGGTTTGTTACGAGAAACTTGAAGGATTCGTCAAAATTTCAAAGTTAATATTCAAGTTCTATTCAAGCACTGTGAAACAACTGCCACATTTTCCTTTTTTTTTAATCTTCGTTCTTATGGTGAATTGTAATATTTATATAAGATCTAATATTAACACAGAGCACGCCACATGTTTACTACATTATAATGATTGATCATACCCTCGAGCCGCTTTAGTACCCATTTGTTTAAAGTAATTTTGTAACAATATTGTTCTCTGAATATTCGAATATTCTAAGTCTAGAAATATTTATTTTGGAGGCGGGAATGGGTATTGCCGCCTCGGGAACCATTTATTGGAAAACCAATACCACTGCGATAGGTCACTCCAAGCGATTCGCTACGTTTGGTTACTTAGCAAGGGTGCCCGGGTTCATGAGGGTGAGGTTTGTCTAGGTCTTGGCGGCGGATGCGTCTACCCACTAATTGCATGGTAGGCCGGTTGAGGGAGATCATTTGACCTCTCCAGCCGGACTCTCTCGACCCATCGCCTTGCACTGCAGTGGGAGGGATGGATTCATACGTCCGTCACTCTTGGACACACTGACCCCCAATTCCTAAAAAAAAACCTCCCACACAGTGTCCTCAAAAATCACACAGAGCCTATGGGAAATTATTTTCCTGTGGGCGTCCTACGTGCAGTAGTAAGTGAAAAAAAGTCTTCTATATATATTTATGAGTAACTTTTCAAAAATTTCTATAAAATTGTTAACTGCGATACAGGCTTAAATTTCATTATGTCTGTATCGAGGCTAATTTTAAGGTTAGGTGGTGCTAACCCAGTTAGGTTAAAATTGAAATGTGGTTAGTAAATGTTTACACGTAAAGAACTAATAAATAATATTTAATCACTGAAGAAGATAATATTAACACATCCCAAAATGAACCACGAAACCGAAAAAATAACAGAAATTAAAAAGATTTCAATAAATAATAATTAAGCTATTTTGGTTCGATCAATTCTATTCTATATTTTAGCCATTCTAACCTCAATTCGTCCAATCCTGTAAATTCCTTTCAACTCTTTAAAATTTTCCAATTCTTTAAATCTTTAAAATGTCCATTTCTCTTAATTCTTTGAGTCATTTACTTACCATAACATCCATAATTCTAGTAAAGCTGAAAGTAATTTAATTCCTTTAGAGTAAAGGAAATCTCTCAGTTAAATAAAAATACACTTAAATTTAATATTTATATTTCTCCACCAACTTAACGAATCAAATTGTACAAAGACATGCAAGAAATTCAACAACATGCCAAATGAATAACGTAGTAAACCAATGAATGATTTTATAACAAACCAAAATGAAAATGTCGAACTATATCACGTAAACCATTTAATCACGTAAACACTTTCAGGAAACATTATTATGTAAACGCAAACTGTACACTTCGCTTATTTACACAAGCATTGCTTGAAAGAGAATTGTAATATTTTATATTTAAATACAATTTACAAATAAATAAAATTATAATCTCTACATGTAAAAATTAATGTTAATGTTGTCTGGCTGTCCCAGGATTCGCTGAAAATAGCACAGTTTGTTCTCATTATAGCCGGGAAGATTTAGAGAGTATTTTAATTGAAATTCAGTATGTAAAACTGTTGCTATACCGTTTTAAAATTATTATGAAAAACGTTGAACCCGCCATGTTGTATTGAGGTTAGTCCATAGATTATACCACTATGGTTAGCCATAGATTACATATTCAAAAGAGGAAGGTTTGTTTAGGTAGAATATTTTCAAAATGGAAAACACAAGTAGGTACCCACTTAAGAACTTTATTATTTCGATATATTTGGAAAAATAAATGTTTGGAATGAAATAAAGTTTTCAAATGATGTTTCTTTGTTTAGAGATAGTAATAGTCGTCACAAGGCATTGATTTTGGTGTCAAATCAATTATGGCACCCAAACGTCAAGCATGAATTCATAACTTTATTAAAAACAAAATTACGAGCAAGGCCGGGTACACATCGGCTAGTACATAGTAAATGTAATAATAACGGAACTTGAAGAGAACTTTCACAAAACTTGAATATTAACATTGAAATTCCCCGAAACAACCCTCCCCAAGATTCTCCCAGGAAGCAATCAGTTTGTAGTTTAACATGATACAGCATGATACCTATACTAAAGCAATGAATTTTCCACACGCTTATTTCTATCCTTTGTTCTGTTTGACGTATTAGATATTATATTTAATATAGCTCACTATTTTATTATTAAACTGAACATGTATTAATCCTGTCTGCCCAATGATTAGTATCTTTTTCGTATTGTATAGATTTTTCCCGTTAAAGCATTGGGTGATTATTTGTATAGCGCTGTTTTAGTGAAAAATCACCCCAATGACACCGAATTACTACTTTTTATTTCTTTTTATTCATTAATTAATTTTTTGATATATACATTCATACAAACAAGGTGCAAAGGTAATTTTTATTTTTAATATTTACTTATCTGAACACATGTATTCGTACATAAACCTATGTGTAATGTACTCGTATATAAAGCAAAAAAATCACACAGGCAAGGCCAGTGCTTGGGTATACCTGACATCAGTTAGTGGCAGTATATTAGTATAATTGTATTAATACATGGATGTTGAAGGTAAGTTAAATAAAAATTATAAGTTAAATAGAAAAAGAAAATGAAAAAAAAGCACAGGAAACGGGGAAAATATACAATTATAGCAGGAAAAGGTTGATGTCTTCGGTTTTAATCCACTTTTTTATAACATTTTTGTATTTGTTTAAAGACGATATGTTTGGAAACTTACATTCTGTAGATAGTAAATTATAGATTTTAAGAGCAATAAAAAAGCACGTCTCTGCGCAAGCCTGGTTTTACACAAAGGTACTTCAAGTACGTTATTTATTCTGTTACCAAAGCGATTTTCGTTTTTTGAGCATATTTTTTTTTTCTTGAAAATATATATTTTAGGCGCTGTAGACAATATTTTTTCTTATATCTAACAGTTCAGCCTTATGGAATAATTGTAGGGAGGTACTTTCTTTATGTAAGTATTTATATATTCTAATATACATTACTTGTATGTACCTAACTATTATTTAGAATTATAATCCCTTGAAATGTAAACCTTTAGGAAAATACGAAGAACATCCTGAATTGTTGCAAAACGCAATTTTTCAAAACATCTCAGTACCCAGATATCTCAGCGCCCACACATTAATTGATAAATCGAAGTAATACAGTATTGACCTGTGCGGGAACCGAACTAACAATCCCCCGAGAAAATATTTATTGTATGGATTTATTAAATGCTGCGAAATTATATGAAGTAAACTTTTATAATCATAGCTCTGCAATAACATACAAGGCTATTGTGGAAATGCAAGGTGAGATAATATTTATTCAGATATATACATGGCCAATAGTGTAATTATTAGGGTGTTATGTCGTATTGTGACGCTTTGTTCCTTTATTGAAAATGTTTCAGACGATCTAACAGTGTCCATCATCAGGAGAAACGACGTTTGTAAGACATGGGTGGATTTACAGTGCAGGGGACCTGTTACGTTGGACTTTCGAAGGCTCTTTATCTTGAGACACGCCCATGCAAATAAGTATTGTATTGTATAGGGTTGTTAAAAATTATGTATTCAATTTTGCATCTGATACACGCGGTCGGCTATGTCCAGTTTCCTTTAGTGATACCAACTACAAATACTGTTTCTAGTTGGAGGTACAATGCTAAAATGGAGACGAAAGGTACGCTGCACTACAGTTGCCGACTCAGTTTTACAAAACTAACGAACACAGAAAACCTTGTGCTGCATAGTAGCCATTTTACTCACAAATCTCGAAACTGATGCGGAATGGCTGCTTGGCGGCGCGAGAACTCTAGCGGCGGAATTCGAAACGGATCTCCCCTTTCAATTGTTATGCAGATAATTCACATATAACGCATGATCGAGAACATATAGCGGTACTAAATTGAGCTCATCATTTTGAATAACTCTGTACTTATATTATACTTCGGGGAATTGCGGAATTACGACTTGCGGAACGTAATAAATCCATGAAAGTTTATCTTGGTTGCTCGAACTGGTTGATTGGACTTGTCACGTCGGGGTCACCATTTTAGGAAACAGCATATATGAGAATTATGCGTTGATGGATTCTTATATGTTGAGTATATTTATATTAATATAACGGATTAATCAAAGGAGTGTGAGTATGGATCCGTGATTAATGAAGCGACTCACCAGGTTACAGAGATTGTAGCTGTCACTAGTGACGCCGTGCTACAGGTGTTTGAAGGCTGTCGAAATAGCAATCATGGCTACTAGTTCAGCAGGTATATCTACACTTATA
The DNA here is from genome assembly GCA_022606495.2 of Halesus radiatus. Classification (NCBI taxonomy): domain Eukaryota; kingdom Metazoa; phylum Arthropoda; class Insecta; order Trichoptera; family Limnephilidae; genus Halesus; species Halesus radiatus. The sequence goes on along the minus strand of JAHDVE020008520.1, from coordinate 40,366 downwards.
TTCTTCAATACTCTCCACATCTGAAATGGACACTGCAAGGCATTCTGACAAATTGACCGAAGAAGGAAAGGAAGCGTAAGACAACTCGATACCCCAAAAGTCAAGTAAGATATTAACCATTTTATCTCAGGTTCTAGCCTGCACGTCTTCTACATAACAGAGGTGCACATAAACAACATGGGCCAAAAAAATGATGAAATTTTATATTATTATAAGTTACATGGCAAAATAATGAAGGGTTGGGCCGAACTGAGTCGATCAGTCCATTGTGAGGAGTGAAAATTTGACCACAGGACTTGTGAGGATTATTACAGGGTACAGGGTAGCCGGGTAGGGGAGTGGTTTCAGGCCGCGCCGGCCAACTGTGGGGGACGCACGCGAGGAAACCGGCAGGTAACAGGTGAAAAGGAGACCTTCAGACATTGCTTTTAGTATTACGTGATCTCTGTTGTCTCGCAATGCCAAGCGGCACCGTATGCTTTAAAGGAAGATATGAAAATATTATTAAAGTTTATACTGAATGATGTAATGATAACAGGCGCAAAAACCAAAATTTCTTCTCGGTAGGTGCTTAAATAGATTTATTGAAACCACTTGTGGCCTTTTGTGTAATTACGTCAGGTGCTTATTGCTCTAATGATTCACGTTCTAATGTCAGGTGCTTATTGCTCTAATGAATGACGTTATAAAGTCAGGTGTTCCACTTTGAAAATGTTCTACCCAAACACACCTTCTTCTTTTGAAAATGTAATCTGTGGCTTACCAGAGTGGTATATCTATGGGATAATCTCAATACAACATGGCGGGTTCAATGTTTTTCATACCAATTTTAAAACGTTATAGTAACAGTTTTACATATTGGATTTCATTCAAACTACTCTTTAAACTTTCCCGGCACTAATAAGAGCATACTGTGCTATTTTCAGCGAAACCAGTAATTTTCGAGAATCGGTGGCACACAGACAAACATTAATTTTTATGTATAGATATATAAAAAATGATGCTTCAAAATGTATTGAAGTAGTGAAAAAAAAACATGCATATTTATATTACGTGTTAAAAAATAACGTATTGCGACAAGAAAACGTGATTATATTGGCAATCTTTGTGACCGAGTGGAGTCCGGGATTTTGTCGCAACGCCAATGGTTAACATTGGAACGAGGGGTATATTAGAAAAGGGCAACAATGGGCTTCAGGGTAGAGGGCATATGAAATTATGTTCAATTTAGTTGTTAGGTTTTGATAATAAAATAATACAGTGGTGCCAAGAACCAAGTAACACGGCGGATTGTCTTCAAATAATGATAAATCAACCGCTGATTTTAGAAATGTTTAGAAATTTTTGAAAGTTGAAAAGGGCAATAAACTAATATAGGTTCAACGGAAAATTGTAAAGAAAATAGTTGTCGAAAGATTAATAGATTTGGCACTTCGCACGAACATGATAACCTCCAAATGGCGATTTTTTTCATTTAATACACTTAACCTTCATATCATACTAATTAAACGATAGTTCGAGTAGCATTTTTTATGGTTTTTTTTAGGAATCATCGTATGTGGGAATTATGTATTGATGAATTCTTATAAGTTTAGTCTATTTATATTTTACATAAATACACAAAACTTATTAATTAAATGAGAGTGTGCTAGGGTGTGCGATTAATGAAGCGACTCACCAATGATTAACAAGAAGTGATTTATGTGTATGATGGTTATAAAATAGTTTTGACGGCCTCCTTAGTTGAGTGGTTACAATCCTCGGCTACGAATGGGGAGGTCGCGGATTAAAATCCAGGCGTGCGTAAGTAAACTTGATTTGATTAATTTATATTATTTAAAAAAAAACAATAAATAGAATACCTATTTGCGGCACGTTCAATAGTGTTAGATACTTTCAGCATAGCCCCGGAGAAAGACCAACATTCGGAATAGAAACGTTGCTTGAAATGGCTTTAGCCGTATTTGGTGACCAGATCTGAATAGCCAGGAACATACGCATCATTCTTCTTCCTCATCTCCTCCCCCTTCTCACCCCACTACCTTCAGCCTCACAACATACCCCAATTGGGGATGTCATAGTATCACTGGCTCCAGACGGTTGGGAGCAGTTGGGACTCTTGTGTGGTTTAAAAAGTTTGATTCATTTAAAAAAGCTTACGATTAAATTTGCACAATACAAAATAGAACACGAGATAACAAATAATATGAACTGAAAATGGAACAAAAAGGGATAGTCTAATCTAACCGAACAAGAGGAAGAGAATAATGCTATTAGGGATAACAGGCGATTATATAGGAAATGTTGATGTCACTAGTGTCGCCGTGCATCAGGAGTTTTGACTGTTGTAGAAATAGTAAATCTTAGTGGCCAGTTCTGAACGTAAAAGCAGGTAGCTACAGTTTTGTTAATGTTAAAAAAATGAAGTGATGGAGTAGGTACCTAATATAACATTATCATGAGGTGTAGGTCCTCGTACCTGACAAGCCATATGACTAATTAATCTAGGCACAAACAAAAAATAAATCTAGTCTTATCGGTAAATAATATGCTCACAGGCATTATTTTCGTAGGTAATGTCACCATTCCGTTTCCATATTCATATGATCAATATTACTAAGATTTCACGAACAACATACGGTCAAGAAAATTAACCATCCGGCACAATAACACAGGAAATAATTTCGCAATTATAAAAATAAACCGGGTATATCGGGTTTAAGAGATTTAATATTCTGAACGTTTTACGACGCAACAGCCCAAATAACGATTTTTTTATTTAAATAATGACAAGTCGGTAATTTCACAGTTCTGCATCATAAAGGAGCATTGAACGAATTGAACATGCATCCTTTTGGGACAGTTACAGTTCTTTTCATCTGTCACTCAAAATCTTTAGAATTTCCCGCAAAGTTCTGTGCGGACCTTTTGTGGTGACAAACGATACTGTATTTGCGGTATCTCAAAACGGCGTGGAAAGTTGCTCAATTATTTTTAATTTTCTGGCAGAAGAAAACCCCAGCCACACGACACACAGGTAAGTAGTACGGTAACATCATAGTGGATTAATAATTTAATTAAATGATTATTTTAATGCTCTTCAAGAAAAGTTAAATATTATATTCAAACTCAAAGCTCGAACAAATTTTTGGTAGAGTCCATGAGTCCATACTAAATGATAATCTTCGAAGTTTCTTTTCGTAAAGCCTTACACAAATCGTTTAGACTGGTACTAACAATTTCAAGGTCCTGGCTTGAGTTAAAAGGTCTCGAAATTCTGGACAGTAGTGTGACTTTGTAGACGTGAAACTAATACGACTAAAGGTCTATTCACATCTTCCAGGACCGCGAAGTGCAGAACAGTACAGGACAGACACGAACTCTTTAGTTGCCTACAATATTTATGAATAGATTCATATTACAGCGTACGTAAGTGTAACATATCCACACATGTACGGGCCTGCATCGGCTGTGATTATCGGGTAGAATATTTTGATGGTGCTGGCGACTGCTGTTGACGTGTGCACCTGCGCAGTTATTATGAACACATACCTTTAGTATCGCCATCTTGGCATTGCCGCCAGTTAGCGTCAATAGACGCAGATATTGCGACAACCAAGAAGATTGATTGATTTGGTCAGGGAATATAGGTTATAAAAAAATAATAAATTTGAGAATAGACATATAAAAACCCAAAACATGTGGCGGATGCTTACGCTCAGTTGATAGCGGTACTCGCGTCTGTGCTGCGCTGCACAGTGTAATGTGAATACTCGCGTCCGTGCTGTGCCTGTACTGTATTGTTAATCTTGACGACTGGCGATCTTGACGATCTTGACGACTGATTAAGGGATAATCTTGACGACTGGCGCAATGTCTCCTGGGAAGGGTGGCGGGAACAAGAATCCACCTAGCACTGCTTCAGAGGGACTGCCCTGGTGTCCTGGCAACGGCTCGTCCCAAGTACTCTCACTTAATCTATTTAGTTTCTCCCTTTTACTGTTTTATGTTAGTATTTCTCCGCGTCTCACCATGTTCATCTACGGACGAGTAGAGCAGAGCCACCATTATTACTAGAGCCACTTTTGTCGACCGTATGTATGTACTAACCATTCTGGGCTGTGGAATTTTACTAACCTCCTTCTAAGCTAATGCTATGCAGGGACACTTGAGGGTTTAGAATCATTTATAACCTTAGCTTCGTTGAACCAAAAAATTAGAGTCCTTGAGGTGCACCCTGAAGGAGTAACCATAAGTTACTTATACCGGGGTGGGAAAGTGGTGGATAACCTCAACTGTACTGTATTGTTCTGCTCTGTACGGTGCTGGTAGATGTGAATATACCTTAATAAGTGTTCTTTCTGTTACTTTCAATTAAATAAGTTGGTATCAGAAACGTTCTGAAATGCATAATCAAGAGCAATTTTCTCTGATTGTCTAACTAGGTAGCATTGGATGTCATTAAAAAAATACTAAGAGAAGAATAAAAATGAAAAATAGTCCTGCAATTTCAAAATAATTACGGATTTTATTGAGTTATTGAATTACGTTATTAATTATCGTCAATTTTAACGATGTATTTGAATATCGGGTAATAGCAGTACAGCATATGAAACAGTCAAGCTGGCAGAATCGGGCCTTTGAAACTTTGAAGTATGAATATACAGCTGGGTAGTTACTGGTAACTGGTAGTAGTGTACTAGGCTACTACGTATGCCGTATGCCAGATGGACAAGATAAAGGCAACTTTGGGGGAGTTGAAAAGACAAAAGCACAGCCTTACGAGGCAATGATGAAAATGAAAGTTGTGCTTTGTTTCTTTTACTGGTTTGCGACAGACTGGGTAAAATATAACGTTACAAATACAAATAATTTTATAAAAGAAATTATAAATTACTTTGTATATTCACCACTTTATTAATATATATATATATATATTTCAACATGTTTCGAAAGCGAAGCTTTCCTCATCAGGAGTATACAGAATACTAAAAAATAGTTATATCAAGTATAAACAAATGACAAAAATAGAACACAATAATGTAAGAATATACACATTATAAACGTAAACAAAAATTGATTGAAGTAGGTATTAATCAGAAATGTTGATTAAAAATATTATAAAACATTGAATAACAAATTTACATTAAAAATTAAAAAAGAATAATTTTTATTATTAATAATTAACATGGAAATAAATTCAGGAGATAGCATTTAAAAAGTATATGATTAATTACCTTCAGCCCTTGAGGTGATTTTTCACAAAAACGACGCTATACAAGTAATCCAATTATTATTATTATTATTATTAATTGACTATTAACACTTTTACTAATTTAAAATTTTTTAAATTTTTAATTGTAAACCGGTTGTATTTGTACGTAAAATTTTTAAACCTTTATTTATATCAAAAGCCTGATTGGTTTCTAAAAACCCATTTGAAACATGTTTATATGTATAAATACTAATAAAGTGGTGATTACAAAGTGATTTTTAATTAATTTATTAATAACGACGAAACAAAGTGAATACCAATCTTTTGAAGAAATTACAAAGTATTTCAATTTAGTGATCGAAGTAATTACTTATATATACTTCATGCATATATATATTTACAGTGACATAATATTAACATTAGAAAATATTTTTTAATTAAAAAAATAAAAATTGGAAAATATGATTGCAATATCCAACTAACTAACAATGTTGGTGTACACCAGAGCCCACCAAGAGGTCATCTAATTTAAGAACAATAAATAAATCAATAAAATAATTGCTGATTATTGAAAAATCAAGGTTTCATTCAAACAGGGGAAAAGTAATATAATTAATTAATTTTTCATGGTGATGAAAGAGAGAGTATGAAAACAGTGCACAATATACTCGTATGAGAGAGTATGAAAACAGTGCACAATATACTCGTAAGAGAGAGTATGAAAACAGTGCACAATATACTCGTGAATGACGAATACAGGTAATAATATCAGGTTGATGAGTTTGTGTATTTGGGAAGTATGTTTACGAGAGATGGAAAGACTGATAGGGATATTGAAAGAAGGGTAAACGCAGGAAACACCATAAATGGAAGACTGAACGCGGTTGGCGCTGACAAAAAAATGTCCAAAGAAGCGAAGCTAGCAGTCCACAGTGGAGTCCTGATACCCACCCCGATGTATAGCTGTGAGGTATGGAACTGGCAGAGAAAGGATGAAAATGGATTAATATCCACATAAAGAATATATTCAAAACAGAGGAACATAATAAGTAATTTGTACTTTACAAGATTCGATGGAAAAGTGAAATATTTATAAAACTTCCCCGATTAAGACACAATCACTTTGTGGCATTAATTTCAATTAAATGAATAACAGTTTTTTTGGTATAAACCACTATTTAATAAATAAATATCAAAATGTTTCTAAATCAATGGTTCCCTCATCAGAATACGAAGTATACAGAAAAATCATAACAAAAAAATTAAACATTATGGATATGCAGTAAATCATTAAATTTTCTTAAATGCTTCAATAAATATTCTTTGTGGCGTCATTATTAATATAATTAATAAGAAATAATTTGTTTACACTACTGTTTTTAAAATAGAAATATCTATATGTTTCGGAAATAAAGCTTCCCTCATCAGGATCATCATACTCTGTATCCTTATAAATTTGATAAATTATTAAACGTTTAAATCTCATCGGTTAATAATATTGCTTACTTGTTGAATAACCCCTACTTCCTACACTGTCCCTATCCCCTTCCAGTGCCAAGGCAGTGTCCATCTTTTATATTTCAATCATGAACCGTCCACGAGATTTTAATTTCAGGCCATTGTGGGGCCGACTGTAATCTCTGCCATCTATTATCGTTAGAAAAGGTTACCTCGGCCTTTGAAGGGCTTGGGCGGGTATTATAGGCGGCAAGTGTTGGTACCGGCTCTTTACTGCTGCTGCTATCTCCTCTTTATCTGGTGGAAAACCTACATCTGGTAGGGGAAGGTGGGAGATCAGGCTAGTGGGTAGTTTAGTGAGATGGGGTGGGTTGGAGACTGGGCAGTACATAAAGAGTAGTTATCATTATAAACACATCGGTACTTTGCTATTATTAAAGCATTTTTAAAAGCGTTTAAAGTATGGGTGGTTAAAGTAATAAAGTCATCGAGATGGGTTTTGAACATTTCTGTGTGTGCCGGAAAGCTCAATAAAAAACTAACCAATTCAAGTTTCAATAAATATTCAATTTATTGGAACAATTTATCAAAGCTTATACAATGAGGTTCATTGTAATATTTAATCATTGGAGAAAACAATATTAACAAATCTCAAATGAAACATGAAGCAGAAAAAGACACAAAAAATAAAAAAGGTATCAGACGCATCTGGGAACTAAACTCAGGACCTCTCTCTTACAGCGACAGTGCTCTGAGCTAATGAGACTTCTTTATTTTACATCATTAGAAGGGAAAGGTTAATTCTGATATTTAAAAAAAAAAAAAATTATTATTTATAATTTCCTATATCTTCTTATAAATTCATATATTTTCTTACATTTTCCTATAATTTCTTATAATTTCCTATAATTATATATGTATCTAGAGTGCAAGTATGAGTGAATGTGAGGTATGTTTTGAATATTCGCCTGTGTAGCTAATTATTTGGAATGGTACTTCCACTATGTTATTCCTGTATTTGTTTGTGAGACAAATGAAATATTTAGTTGTTGTATTTCACGAAGGCTATCTGTTTTATCTATGTACCCACTGTGATGAGTTTTGCACCTGTGTGACTATCGTAATTAACAAAATATGTAAAAGCCCAATAGGGCGTATATAAAAAATAAACAAATAAATAATTTCCAGAAATTAGCAGTGACGTGTATTGCTCTATGACCAAAGGTAGGCTGTGTGTAGCTTTTCAAGTTCGGGTATGAATGAGTATTGTCCATTGAATATTTAAAAATTACTGTTTTATTATCATCTTCTTCCGATTGGAAAAAATACATTTTGGTTCGAAATTGGTCGCAGTTTATTTTTTTTTCTATAAATTCTTGTGATTTATTTTTCTTAGGGAGGCACAGCTTCTCAGCCTTTATGGACTACACGCCACTGATAACTAGTATACGTAACAAACAAACTTTATAAGTTAGACAGATAGGATTTTTTTAAGGTGAATACCGGACAAGATACCAAACCGTCTGGAGCCAGTAGGACTGTGACATCCTTAAATGAGGTATGTTGTTAGGCTGAACGATGGGAAAGAAAAAGGTGGTAAAGTACCAACTTGTTCAGATCTGGTCACCAAACACATGTTAAGCAACGTTTTGATTTCGTTGGTCATTCACCAGGGCGATACTGAGAGTATGTACCACTCTGAATTTTACCGAGTTTACTTACTTATTCCATTTTTAACAGAAGCGTCTTGTGTTGATGAATACAAAAGTACCCCCCGAATTGAGAATAAAGGCGAGCCGGCGGGTAGCTAAGCTACTACCTAGGTACCCCTACGTTGAGTAGGTACTGGTACTGAATGAGTACTGCACTGTGTACTCCGATAGACATAAGCGGGCGGTGTCATTTGCTGATAAAACAGGGATTAGTTTTTTCAATTACGATTGTATCGTTTTTTAGCCATGTGCTCAAGTGCGGATTGTGAGGGGCGAAGAGAAGAGGAGGGTGGGGGTGTTTGGGCGAGGAGAGGGGAAAGAGTGACTGGTATCTATTCACAGCGGTGGAGAAATCTAAATTTAAATTTAAAAATATTTTTTCTGAAAACAAAATGGTACCAAAAACTCGTTCAGAGGAACTTAATATAACAGGGGAAAGTGTTGTACCTAGATTACATTTTACCTTGAAACCGATTAAAAATGCTTACACTTCAAGACATAATACTGTTTAAGCAAGTTTGCAGTTTTGAAGCGTGACTACTAGATGGCAATATTATTCTATTTGACAATTTAAAAGTGATATAGTTTTTAAACGGGGTCGATTTTTCTAGTTTGTCAAGGACAAAGTAATATTTTTGTATGAAAAATATAATTATTTAAATTAACTTTGCGCTGAAGTCATTAAAACGTTTTACTGGTGAGCTCTGGCGTCATGAAATTGGATCCGTTTTTTCTGACTAGAATTCCTAGGTCAACGCATCAACTTGCAGCATGCAGCCTCATTTCTTAGATAAACATTATTTTTAATCGAGTGTAATGTTGGGAAATGAAAATAATTTTGGATTTCATACAGAAAACGTTGTGTATTTCTTTAAACCAGAGCTCGCACTTTGAGCAAATACATTTTCAGCTTTATAGTCAAGATTCTCATATAAAACCAAAAATTACTTAAAATGTTAGGTACCTTCCTACGTTAGTGAAATGTAGTCAGTGGCATGGGCCATAATACTTCGTTGATTAGGGGTGTGCTTTCAATACCGGAAAGTCCTGCGACCGATTCGATAGCTTTAATGAGGTCCGCCCATATCTATCGGCGTGTTGTCATTGCTGCGCAGACCCTAGAAATCCAACAGCTGGCCCTTTGTGTCGTAGACTGTAGGCTACAGCATCGGGAGGAGTTAATCTGCATATCTTCAAGTGGACCGGTAGCGTAGAAAAACGATGGGGTGGGTGGTTACCCCGTCCCATGTAATTATCGGGGTATTATACAGCAGAAGAAGAGGGGTGTTTTATACATACAATGACATGATTAAAGAGCAGTGGCGGTTTTCTCTAAAGTTCGTGCAGTGAACTCCCATAAAAATAAAAATAAAAATATGTATATAATATAAAGGAAACCTATACGATAATTTCACCACACTTTAAAACAGCACGCTATTCAAATTTAATGCTAGAAAATCCATCTTTCCGTATTAATACTGCTCGAGAGCTAGTCAGAAATGAATTTAATACGTGTGTTTTGAATTCAGCGTCCATGGGACTTTCTGTTCAAATAAATGGTTAATATAATCCCATTCTTGTGGCGCTTCAGTGACAAACCGTGGAAGCGTGCATATCTTTAGCAATCTGTTAGGTGCCAGGATGCGCAGCGACTATGGGATTCGTTAAGACCAACTTTGTACGGAATAGTATATATATTTTCCAAAAAATATTACGTTTTTCTGTGAGCATTGTGTTCTATATTGTTATTAAAATAAGTTAATTACTGCAGATGTTACCTTCTTATATTAAAAAACGTTCGGTTTCTAGCGTAAATTGTAATTGTCGCATTTAAAACATATTTTTTATAACCTCCGACTTTATATTTATTAGCCACAGACATTTTAATCAACCGCCAAATTGCATTTTGTTCCTAGGTCGCTTATCTCTGGTGCAGATATATGATGAAATTCTTTTAGATCTAGGGAAAAATATGAATAATTATGGAAAAGACCAACATAGAATTAAAGGAATTTTATTCTTCCTTTTTTAATCTCTGATTGAACTCCCAAAGAGGTAGGCCACGAGCCGCCACTGTTAAAGAGTGAAGATGAAATACCAATAAGTGCTGTTATTTTTTTATAATAATTTTTCATGTTCACTTCGATTTTTATTAGCATATTATGCATTGAAGAGATAAACCGGTATGCGTGTGCTGTGGCGTGTCTGTGTTCCAGAAGTAAGCTGAATTTGTCACTACTTCTTTTGAAACATTTTCAAATACCGTAATTATTTCTTGAGTAGACAATAAGAAACTCCAGTCCATTCAAAGTTCCAAGTTAGTTTCATAGTTTTATAATAATTTTAAAAGTTTCAATTTTTCAACGCTCGCCTAAGCATTCCAAATGTATGGCCGGGCGGTTTTGAGGTTAGAAAATCATATGTGAAGGATTAATTTTACCGTTCATAATTTGATATTCTTTTCATACTAAACTATAACGAAATATAAGTAATAAAATTTTAGAAACTTTAAATCAAAGAATAATAATAGTATTGAGCATTAACATTATCGTAATATCCGTATTGATAATTGGTTTGCTCATGAATACTCTAATTCCTTTCATTAATAGTATTTTTTTTTATATTGAACAACATTTATAGAACATAAAGTCACCCAAATTAAGTTAAAATTTCGCCAAAACTAAAAAGAATAATTTTAAATAATAAATAATTTTTTTCACACAAAACCAAAACCATAATACGCACGGCCGAGAACCGTGACGTCAGATGTTCCGAATGTAATTGTACCTACTACCAACATAACAGGGTGTTTTGATGGGATGATTTTTTATTCAATTTTAAATAACGATTTATTCATACTACGTGATAATAAAACATAATAAAACTTGTATATTCTGAATCTGTGTTTGCTGATCTATATGAATACATTATTATAAAGCCGTAATATTTTTCACAGAAGTTTCTTTTAGAGAAAATCAGCTATGATTTTGAAGTAAATCATTAGAAAGAGCATTCCATTCATTTCTAATTGCATCATTACAATTATACAACATGAGTTAATTAATACCTTTTACAGCGATTCAAAGAATGTATAAAATCCTAGACTTGTAGAAAAAGTCAACAGATGTCCTATAAAAATCCGATAGGTATATCCGAGACACCATCTAAAGAATACAAATAAATTCGCGTAGAATCTTGTAGTGATTATAAAAAGGTAGCTTCAAAAAATAAATGGAATTAATTAAAGATGATATTAACAGTTCTTAAATTGACGTACGATATCGTTAAAAATATTGGAGAGTTGGTTAGAGCCCAGGCCCCGGATAGACCGAGAAGTCCTAGGTTCGAGTCCCAGATGCGACCGTTACCTTTTTACTTTCTGTATATTTTCTGTTTCATATACCATTTGAGATTTGTTAATATAACATTTGATGATTAAAAAATATTACAATGAGCTTCGATAAGTTTTTAACGTATTTAACTGTATTATATATGTTTGACGGTATGTTGTGTATTGTGTATACTTACCAATACTTACCAAGTGTTTTCGTTAAAGATTGTCGCGAAGATATAAATAAAAGAAGGGTCACCATTTGATTAATTTATTTCTCAACGCGTACAAAATTCAGAAGGTAAATTTATAAGCTAGAAGTGATGCAAATGCAAATCAACAAGTTACTAGTATGTTCTACTACACGACCGATTCAGCAAGAGGCAGAAAAGCGAATAAATCTCGTGTTCTGTGGATAACAGAAAGTCGGTCGGTTGTCATTTGATTGAAGGGATACCATATGTAAAAATAAATTTTATGGCTAATAAGTTGCTTGCATATTACAAGTTATTCCAATAAAACATTGAATATAAATGGAGTTTTGTGGTTGGACGAGTCATTTTAAAATAAAAATTATTGTATTGCGGTGTAAAATAAAAACGCAATGCACATTTATTGTCCATTCTCGTTGACCATCGTTTTACAAGTGAGTGATAGGCAGAGGTTATATATCAGATACAATCTTATAGAAGTAGTCATAGAGTTATTATAATACGAGTACATAATACCAACAAAAATTAGAAGACATTGGAAGGATTAAAAAATCTGGAGAATTTACTTTAAAATTTAATATAATAATAGCGTAGTGAACGGTAAACTCATGTACTCGTATGCAGGCATAAGAGGAACTAAATAACTTTTTTTTATTAAATTCATAAAAAATAAATTACATCTACAATATCTGCAATAGACATCACCGACTGCATAGATAAGTTTGAGCATGTATCTTCTATAGATTTTTTAGTATTCTCACTGGTCCTGTCATTATTGAAGGGTTTTCTAACGGATCGATAGGTACTTATAAAAATATTACAAAACAGACTTATGTACAAATATCAAGTTGTAGCGGAAATGTATTTTTTTTCCAAATGCGAGTCTTAACTATAAAAAATACAACAACTTTGCCAATATTCAAGGTACACAAGATACACTAACAAATAAAATGGTTTAGAATGTTTCTCGGAAAAAGCGATTGTTCCATATTCGAAACCCATTTCCTTCAGGCCCACCGACTTCCGGCATGTGTAAACACGTCGCTGGCCGCCGGAAATAGGACTCCAGTCCGCTTTATCCACGTGTCACCTTTGATTTTCATATTCTAAAAAGAATTTTAATTTGTTTCACAATAATAGCTACATTTTCCTGACAAAGATTATTTAAAAAAAAATGCGATGATAAAGAAATATTTTTTTTATTAGGATGGCAAATTAATAAAGTGGAAGAAACATTTTTCATTACTATGGCAATACCAAGCTACTGGATATTTTGTTAATCACATTAAAAAAATGAAAAACGATTTTAATATAACAGATCGTTTTGTAGAAATACTGCAAAACATCATAATTCGTTTTTTTTAAAGATTTTTTCTTTTATGTGTTTGATGTGTGTATTTGTTTTCTTAAAAAAATATTTCTGAAAGACATAAATCGCCTTTTGCGTGTAATTACTTTCCTCGCAAAGCGATAAATATTAAAAAAAAATTAAATATAAAAAATAAAGATACATCTTGAAATGTGATCCATCATCTCCTATCGGAAAGTTCCACCAATTTCTGGATACCGTTTGTGAAAGCAAAATGCACTTGGACATTTGTGCTTTTTAAACTTACAAATGATCGTCCAATACGCCACCTTGGTGTTGTCATTTAAAACGTAATTAGGAAATCTTCAGGACGCTTTAAGAATTAAAAAAATAAAATTAATATTTAAAACACTTTAATCTCTTAGGTAGTACCGATAAATAAACATTTTATAAATAAATAAAAAAATATTTTTATAATCTGTCCGAGATTAAAAAAAAGTTTGAAGTGTTTCTTTGAAGATCTGATATTAGTGGCGGAACTAGTAGACAATTTTTACAGCATTCAAGTTTTGACTGACGATAGGCAATGAGTGTGTAATTGCATTTGTGATGTCATCGCGAGAAGTGTCAGAGCTTATAATTGCTAGCAGTTTGGTCCTTCAGGAGGAGACAGGGGAATCTAGAACTAATGGAAGAACTGAAGCATCTGCGGTTCCAACCGATTCATGCGGGAAACGCTGTACTCGTTCGTACGAGAATACGATCATTATTTATTGTTGCTTTTATTTTTTAGAACTGTTTTCGATTTAATTTGTTTGATTATAAGACATAAGAATTTCGGCTAGTTTTTTTATGTTTCGAAGGCATTATATTATCAAACCGTGGCTCAATTAAAAAAAATATTCATAATAATAATAAGTGGTGAATTTTTCTATAGCGTCGCTTAGAGATTAAAACCATCACAAGGGAGTTCTACATTTTGCTATAGTTTTTAGCCCCCTTTTAAATAGATATGTTTTCAGATTTTATTTAAAGATTTCCAAATTGATTTCTGACCTCAAACCTACTGAAAGGTCGTTACAAAAATGTGGACTCAGTACATTGAAAACTCTGTCCTCAAATTCATAAGAGAGGGTTCAACCAGTCTGATCAACGCAAATAGACGGATTGGGACAACAGCTCAGTGGATTAGAGCGCAAGGTCCCGGATAGACCATGATGTCCTGGGTTCGTGTCCCAGCAGCAACCGTTACCTTTTTTTTCTCTGCCCTTTCGGTTTCATGTTTGATAATGAGAGTTGTTAATATAATCTTCAGTGATTAAAAATATATTATTATTATATATATACAATGCGGTTGATAAGTTTTAATAAGTTATTTCAATAATTGTAAAATTATATTCTTTACACGCGCCAACTAGTTTTGACACCACGAAATTTTTTCGTGAACGTAACCACCGACTAATCGTTTCCAAATGAAACATGAAAGTATTATAGTTCGGGATGGAAACTGCATTCTGGGTTGAAAACATTTGCTTTGTTCCAAAAATTTTAGAGCATACCGTTATAAAAGAAATGTTACCGCTTGTGTGTTCAATGGACGGGTTTTAGTAGAAAAGATCCGAATACAACAGAATGATTGTACCTTCAACGAGAGCTTGTTTAAATCATCAATGTTATTTCGCTCAAAACTAAATTTTATGACTTCTGTTGGTCTTGTTAGGCGTCGTAATATTTACATAGATTTAATGTCTTAATAATAATAATAAATTAATTACTAATATAGCATCGTTTTCGTGGGAAAATCACCGCAAGGGCGCTTTAGAAGTATAATTATTTTTATTTGTTTTTATTTTTCAAATTTTTTATTTAATTTTTTTAATTATAATTTTTTTTTAACTTAAAACAGAACATACGTACATAAGTTACATGTATTCTAATATTAACATAATATCTACACACAAGTACTTTTACAACTGATGTCACAATATACAATTAAGAATTACAAATCAAACTTTAAAAATTACGACATTAAAATATATGACTTATCACTTGGACTTATAACTAAAAACTAATAGTCAAGATTTATTACTAATTGCTAACAACTAAAAATTATAACAAATGGCTTACAACTTACAAGAAATATCATGTATATAAATGCACATACTATACAATGCATAAGCATGCCGTACGATGATAGAGTTTACTCCTTTTCTGAGATTACATAACAATCAGCTACAGATTTTATAACGCTTAAAACGTGGCTATACTCGTATACGTAATCTAGTGCAAAAAAAAAATTTTTTTTACACATTTATATTTCACATATATTTTTAAAACGCCACGAATTTATTGATTACGGAGATACACTTCCTAAAATTTCAAGAAAATCGCGCACTCCTTATTCAGGTGGCGAAAAGGTTGAAATCCCGCTTAAAACTGGCCGCATGTTTCGATTTACGCAAAAAAACATTACAAAAATGCGTGTTTTACTTTATTTTGTAAAGCTCACTCATAATTTTTAAAATGTTTTTTGGTCTTTTTCTAAAAAAACTTAATTTGCCAAAATTAACAGTATGACATTATTGGAAAAAACAGTTCGTAAGTAGGAGATTTTGGACTTTAAATATTTTTTTAAAGTCTGAGTCTTTTTGGACCAAAAAAATGCCCGGTTAAACGAAAGGCCAAGGTGTGTTTCACTTGCAGTATTTAATTAAATCATCTATAATGTTTCTAGGCCATTAAAATTTCTAACCAAAAATGAGTGATTTTGCATTACTTCCGCATTAAGAGTAAAAAGAAGAAGAAACAAATTATGAATACAATTTTTAATAGGTAGGTACGTACGGAATTTTTAAGTCTCGCGAAAACTAATAGAAAAAATAAATATAAATCTTCAAGGTTTAATATTAAAAGTAGCTGTTAAGATGAAAAGCTACACTTTTAACGTACAAAACAACCCTTCCTTAATGCGTTTTCTTAGGGAAGCAATTAAGGCTTTGCTTGCCCGGGCTCGCATAATGGCGTTATTAGCCGCCTTCTCCTCCTCTTCCACTATTGTACGCGATTTCTCGCAAACGTCATTTGCAGGGCTATGGCTATACCGGGCTTTGGACTGGCGATGCCAGGGGCTGTGGGGAGGCTAAAGGCTCTTCATCATCCAGTATTTATTTACTAAATGTAATATCGTTAATAAAAGTGTTTGTTTTATGAATAAGTTCGTATTAGTTTCATAAAAAAAAAATTAATGAGTTCTATGAAGTTGATACAAATTGAATGTGCATTTTTTTGCACTTGATTACACAGATAAGTAGTTTTATGATAAATCACCATACGTATGGATCGGCGTACTTTTTAAAAGTGGTACAAAATGTCATTAAAAATACTAAAATAAAAATTTAAGAAAAATCTATTACAATCTAATCTCATTAACCCTTTTTTTGATATAAAAAATATTATTTGTTTCGGTTAGATTAGATTTCAAAATTGAAAAATATTATTAATAAATTATTATGAATTAGAATAGGGTGCATTAGGTTTTTGATTTTAAAAAATACGTATTTTCTTCAAAAGATACGTAATCACTCTGTAGAGTCATAATTAATAAATTAATGACAATTACTTTGTTTAAACCACTGTTTTATATGTTAATATCTATATGTTTCAGAAGAATGAATTAATTGAGGCTCTATAAATTAATTTGTAACGAGTATAACTTTTTTTATGCAGGAAAGACTTGAGAAATTTTAATACTAGAGTTAAGGAGCACGTAAAGTGTTTACGTAATAATTGTTATTCTGAATTTCCAGCCATATTTTGGAAACAAATCATGCTTTTGACACTTTCAACAAAGGTTTAAAATTTCTGCATACAAATACAACTAGTTTACGATTAGATAAATATGAAATTTTGGAAATTAGAAAAAGTGTTAATAATCGATTAAATATTATATTAATAACTATATTTATGATATTATTAATACATATTTTAATAATATGTTATTTTATTTTTTCATGCCTTGCTTTTCTTTTGATTTTATTTACATTAATAATAAAATTGTTTTTCAAACAGATATTAATACATATCAAAACGGCGGTTAAAACAAATATTTTTTTATTAATTTAATAAAAAAATATTATTAATTCGATTAGGCTAGGTTAGATTTTCGGGGTAGTTCTTTTTATTTAGTAATAATAATAATAATAATAATAATTGTATGATTTGTATAGCGCCGTTTTAGTGAGAAATCACTTCAAGTACTTTTACCTACTATCACCTTTTAAAAGTGTGCCGATTCATGCTGTGTTGATTTAAAACAATACGATTAAAAATGCGGTTAATAGTTCTTAGGAACGTTGTATTATCGTTGTATTGTATAACGTATATAACGTGTATAACGTTGTATTGAAATCACTTCAAGTACTTTTACCTACTATCACCTTTTAAAAGTGTGCCGATTCATGCTGTGTTGATTTAAAACAATACGATTAAAAATGCGGTTAATAGTTCTTAGGAACGTTGTATTATCGTTGTATTGTATAACGTATATAACGTGTATAACGTTGTATTGAAATCACTTCAAGTACTTTTACCTACTATCACCTTTTAAAAGTGTGCCGATTCATGCTGTGTTGATTTAAAACAATACGATTAAAAATGCGGTTAATAGTTCTTAGGAACGTTGTATTACGTTGTTATACGTATGAGTTGGACGGAATATCTTTCAAAATGTGTTTTAATTTTTTTCTATATCCTTTAACTGTAAAATAATTGTTTTTTGTTTTTAATATTTCTGAGATTACTTTAATATAATTTATATCTTGTCTCATTATACGTAGTCACAAGGAGGATATCCGTAATTGTTTTTGTTATTGTTGATAACACGTAACTGATAAAATGTATACTGTCGTTTTTAAGAAAATAAATTAATACCCATGTATAAAAATGAATATTTGTCTGCCTGTTCTCGATTTTCTCGAAAATTAATTTACCGGTATCGCTGAAAATATCACAGTTTGTTTTTATTATGGCCGGGAAAGGATTTAAAACTGTGCTATAACGTTTAATAAATTGTATGAAAAATATTTAACCCGTCATGTTGTATTGAGTATATCTCATGAATATACCACTCTGGTTAGCCACTGATTACATATTCAAAATAAGAAGGTTTGCTTGAGTAGAATAGTTTCAAAATGAAAAACACAAGTAGATACTTACTTAAGAACTTTATTATTTAGCTTCATTAAAAAAATGGTTGGAATGAAACAAGAATTTAAAATTAATGTTTCTTTGTTTAGAGATAGTAATAGTCGTAACAAGGCATTACGTTCGCTGTCAAGTCAATTATGCCACCCAAACGACAAGCAAAAATTCACAACTTTATTCAAAAAAATATATATACCCGAGCAAGGTCGGGTCCGCACAACTAGTAAATAATAAAAAAAATTCAAGAACAGTCTCAATTTATCAGGAATTGACTCGACATATGTATATCGTAATTTTTTAAAAAATTAACACAATAATGGAATCGGAATAGTATCTTTGCATTAGATAATGTTTGAATATGGATGAAGCAAAATGTGTGTTGATATTTTGTAGCATTTTATTTTCTAAACTATCTAAGGAAATGATTTGAAAAGTGATATTCATGAAAATTATTTATCAATTCAACAATGTTCCTATGTTTACAGGTTTGAGGCTTGGTTAACAGATGTCTCTAGTCGCATGAAAAATCAACTATGATTCTTGTTGGAGTTGTCATTAGTTTTTATGATTTTACACAGATTAAAAACAGCATTTGTATAGATAACAAAAAATATCTCTTTCTTAACATTTTTCGTGATTTTTTCTCAAATAGGCATGTATGAAAAAATATATGCACTAAAACAACGTATTTCCTGCCTTTTAAGTCTCAACTTCCCCCAAATTAACAATTTATTAGCAAAATATATTTATAAAAATGGCATTCAAATTTAAGTCACTAGGTATTAAAAGGACATACAATTTTAGAAAGTAACTTATTTGCTTCCATTTTTTTACCCCTTTTAATACCACGCAAGAGTCCCAACTGCTCCTAGCCGTGTAGAGCCAGTGAGACTGGCATCCCCAATCGGGGTATGTTGTGAGGCTGAAGGCATTGAGGAAGGGAGGGAGATGAGGAAGAAGGAAGGTGGTTGAAGCACCTGGATAGTCACATCTAGTCACTAAGCACGGCTAAAGTAATTTCAAGCAACGTTTCAATTTTGAATGGTGGTCTTTCACCAGGGCGATACTAATAGTATCTACCACTCTGAGACGTGCCACAAATATACAACATATTATTTTTAATGAATACAATGTAATATAACACAATTTAATCAAGAATTTACAATTTACTTGCTCTCGCTGGGATTTGAACCCGCGACCTCCGGATTAGTAGCCAAGGATCGCAACCCCTCAACCACGGAGACAGTCGAATAGATGTCGAGTCATAGATGTTTAATCGTGTTTTATTACACGCACAATAAAAACATGTATATAATTTTAGATAGAAATTGTCGATTTCTAATGAATTCTTTCGAATGACTACCTAAATGAACCCACAATTTTATGTTGGTTTCTGCTCTCATTAATTGCAAATCTCATTAATAATAAGGAAACAGTATACATATAATTCTCATAGTAGTAAATATACTCAGTATCGCCTCGGTGAAAGAGTACCATTCAGAATCGAAACGTTTCTTGAAATGATCTATTTTTAGTACTCTACAACCTTTCTCTTCCACATTGCATCCCCCCCCACCCAACGGTCTCACAACCTACCCCATAGGGAATTTGAGTACATTTTTTTTGTCAATATCCACCTTCATACTTAACTACACGTAAGTTCGTTTTCATAGTTAAATTAATTTTTAAAGTTTGAATTTTTTAAACGCCTGCAAAACCGGCAGAATCCGAGAGGTAGCGGGCGTTTTTTCTCCAACAAGGAATTCCAGTATTTTTTTTATCATGGTTAAATTAATTCTCAGAGTTATATTTTTTTAAATCCGCCAAAAGAGTCGGAACCCGAGCGGTAAACGGCAGGGAGAGAGGGGGGGGGGGGTTACGGATATTTCATACATAATAAAACTTACGAATTCAGAATCGACCTTTGTTGATTTATATGAATAGAAGTATAGTTTTTCATCCTTAAAAATTTTCGCCGTTGTTGTTCCTTATTCGGCAAATGACATAAAGTATGAAAAAAAAACTAGACCAAAAGCAAATTTAACCAAACCTAGTTTATTTAATTATTTTTCATGACTTTATATCACTATTGCCGAATTGTCCTGTTAACACGGAATATATAGGCTCCGGTCAATTAAATTGCCACAGAAGAAATACATTGCATATTGTTACATAGTTTCTCCCGATGCTTAAGCAGAGACAAACAAACAACACAAGCCTTGGCACTTTCTTTAATTCGGAAGTTCACCTACACTTCTTTTACACGCACCTTTTGGTTACATTCTAACGCACGCGTCAATTGTCCGTTTTTTATCGATCTATTCGCACAATCGGCCGTCTACTGCGGCCGCCCGCCGCGGCACATTGACACCGCGGTTAGTGTTCCACATCGCGGGAACAAAGATTTTTTCCATGAATGAAACGTCCCAAACAATGCGGACGGATGACGGGACAATGGACGCGCGAGGTGTGTGCCAAGTTAGTGTGAACCCGCTCTTATCGCCGGTGCATTCTTCTATTTTACATTCAATACGCAAGGCCGTGCATAAGTGCACTGTTGTACGTAGTCAATGGAAACATCGCCTAAATTATTTTCGGAAACACGAAACACGACAAAATAAACGTAAAAATAACACAATTAGGTCGTCGTTAGGGTAGGTTAGGTTTGCTATGAAAACCTCCGTGGAAGAGTGGTACGATCCTTGACACTTATATTATCGACAATGTGAGAGACAATCCTCCGGGATCGAAACTTTACGTGAAGTTGCTAAAGTTATGTTTAGTGACTAGGTGTAAATTAAAATTAACAAACCATCGAAACGTCCCCGCCATTTTAACTATTTTACAGATTAAACAACAAAACAAAAGCCGCAGCAAAAATTTACCAATTTCCGGTGTGATCTAAACATTTAATTAGCCTTGTCCCAACTCAAAACTCGATATATTTTTTGACACCCTAATGTCGTTTAAGAAAAACATTACTCGTATTTTAATCAATGCACACTCAAACTCTCCACTACATAGTACAATTCAGACACTCTGTATATATAGACGTTTACATATACTTATACATTAAATTTAATTATGTTAATTTCATTAAAATTAAATTTAATTATGACAACAAAAACATAAAAGTATTCCTCCAGCTAACCTGAACGGTGTGATCCTGAAGGTGTCTGAATGAACTAAATATCTAGGATGATGATATTGATAAGCAAAGAAGAGCTCGCAGCGTAAAAGCGAACATGTTCAGTAGAAGATTTCACCTTACAGTACCGCTGTGAAAAGGACTCTCTTCCTTGCCTTCTGCGCAATGTAGTAGGTACAAGTGCGAACTCTGGGCAAACTACAAAAAGAGCAGTATGGAAATACTTCGCATGTCCATTGCAATAACGCCTTCTGCATAATGTGTGGCCTCACCAGATACTGCAGCGCTTCCAGTATGTTCGTGGAGGGCGAGTTTCCGGTTTTGCAGCCCTTATAAGATCCAGGGTGGCAGGAATGGGGGAAAGAATAAACATCTTCGGGAATATCCTCATCATGGAAGCCCGCCTCAGTCTAACCTCCAGCATCAACGCCCCTCACAATTTAAATGCCACAGCTTCTTTTCACATACTTATTTTTAATGTGTTTTGTTTCATGCACCATTCACCTAATATTTTTTATTTTATTTATATAAACTTATTTATCTAAGCTTTATATGGAATGTGTGGGACTGCACCAACCTCCCGACATACCGGAATAAACTTTCATTATTATTATACACGTTTTTTTATGTAGGTGCCGTTTTATCTTTACCTCAAATCATTTCCTAGCATATTGTACTAACGCTGCCGTTAAAATGAGTAAAACCACTCACTAGATATTTCATAGAGAAATGTCATTGGTACCGATCCTTTTCTAAAACTACTCGAGAGCTACTCGTTTCAACATCTTTTTTAAATGTAACAACAGTAGGACTGAGCATTACAAACACTCGCTTGTACCTAGATTACATGAAGTTAGTAATAGATACGCAGATATGGCAGATATATTTAATTGCATGGGAGGTAAGTACAAGAAGGCTATACAATAATATGTTTTCAATACATATTAATTTAAATAAAGTCTACTTTTATTTTTTTTTCATGTACGTACGAGTATATCTTTTACTTTTATATCATTCATTAACTATTATTCTGCTGTAATTGTGCGATCTAACGCAACAATAACATTAAATTGTCACTTTTTAAAATTATTTGTACTATATTATTGTCCTTGTATTAAAATAACAAGTAGGCACGGAAACTGTAATTTAATTATAATTTCTTTAAAATATTGATATTCACTTTGTGGGTCATTATTAATAAACAGAATTTATTTTATATATTCCCGATGAAGAAAGCATCGCTTTCGAAACATGTTGATATCTGTGTATATTGATAAATTAATGAATACAAAGTAATTTTTTAATTAATTTAACTTTGTGATTTAATTGTTCGTAAAATAAATACAGTAAAATAGCATGGTCAGTGGTCAGAGATTTATGCATTATAATGTCATATCACGATTTCTATCAGTATAATAATTATGATTCCTAGAACAAAACAAACAAACAGGAAAACAGTGCATGTAGTAATAAATACGTAGGTAGGTATAAAATACATATGCGGTGTGCACCTAATGTCGCTTTCAAGTACCCAGCTCAGTGGTGTAGCTACAACTCCCGAACCCCAGGCAACCTTAGCAACTTCTGAAAAATATTTTCACATGCCAAAATTAATTCGCTCTAATAATTTAGTATGCATTGAATGCAAATATTCTACAAAAAGGGAATATTCGAGGCATATTTTCTGACCAAAACGGTTATTTGCATTGCACGCTTTCGAGTGCATTAATAACAATAATAAATGGATCACTTACATAGCGCTGTTTTCGTGGGTAAATCACCTCAAGGGGGCTTTACAACTTGATTTTTCTAACCTATAAATTATTACTTAGACTTATGCCTAATATTCTTTTAGCAAAAAATTATTACTAATGACTTACAACTAAGATTTATAACTAGTGACTTACAACTAAGACTTATAGATAGTAAATAACTACTGAGACTCATAACTAGCGACTTAAAATTAATGATATCTAAGACTTATAATTAAGACTTATAGCTAGTAAATAACCACTGAGACTGATAACTAGAGACTTAAAATTAATGACGTCTAATACTTATAGCTAGTAAATAACCACTGAGACTCATAATTAGTGACTTAAAATTAATGACGTCTAACACTTATAGCTAGTAAATAACCACTGAGACTGATAACTAGAGACTTAAAATTAATGACGTCTAACACTTATAGCTAGTAAATAACCACTGAGACTGATAACTAGAGACTTAAAATTAATGACGTCTAACACTTATAGCTAGTAAATAACCACTGAGACTGATAACTAGAGACTTAAAATTAATGACGTCTAATACTTATAGCTAGTAAATAACCACTGAGACTGATAACTAGAGACTTAAAATTAATGACGTCTAACACTTATAGCTAGTAAATAACCACTGAGACTGATAACTAGAGACTTAAAATTAATGACGTCTAACACTTATAGCTAGTAAATAACCACTGAGACTGATAACTAGAGACTTAAAATTAATGACGTCTAATACTTATAGCTAGTAAATAACCACTGAGACTGATAACTAGAGACTTAAAATTAATGACGTCTAACACTTATAGCTAGTAAATAACCACTGAGACTCATAATTAGTGACTTAAAATTAATGACGTCTAAGACTTATAACAAGTGTCTTACAACAAAGGCTTATAGCTAGCAACTGACCACTGAGACTTATAACTAGTGTCTTACAACTAATGACATAGAAATTCATTATCAAGTGCATCTCATTCCAGATTAAAAGAAGATTTGCAAGTGGTCAAGGAAAAGTTTGCAGCTTGTTAGTAGCATTTTCGAATATTGCATCACTAAATCGATAATGGAGAAAGTTAGCACCACACTTAGAAATTTATAGCAGTCACATGATATATGTTAAGAAAGAAGAATAAGAAATAGCTGGCTGACAAACATTTTTATAATTTAATAATCCATTCCCATTGCTCAAACTGTTTACTTTTAGGAATGAAGGAACTTTCAATATTTCTTTGCAAAACCCTTATGGGCTTTTGATATGAGACCCATATCAACAAGGCTCTCCAAGGCGTTCGCCACGCTACTGATATACCCGTACCTAACTAAATAAATAAATATCGCCGATATGAATAACTAATACGTAGAGACCTGACAAATTGTCATTTGTGAAAATGATGCGAATTTAGCGAAATTTGAATTATTTTTTCGGGTACATAATGCGAATTTGAATATACCCCCCCCCCCTTTCACTTTCTTTATCATAATATCTCTGTATATTAATTTAGTTTACTTGATTACGGTCCTGAAGAAAGTTGAGATCAATCGAAACCGGTCGACAATGTATAAATATAATAAAGTGGTTTAAAACACATAATTTTTTTATCCAAGTATAATGTCAGGCTACAAACTATTGTTTTCCTCAAAAATTAAATATGAGTGAAATAATTTTTATTTATTTAGTCATTTTTTTATACATACATTCACACAAACAAGGTAGAGCATTTTTAACATTAAATAATAAATGCATCTGAACAACCTACGTTTAATGTACATAAAACAAAAAAATCCCACATAGGCAAGCCCAGTGCGTGGGTATACCTGGTATCAGTTAGTTGCAGTATATTAGTTTATTTGTATTAATACATGGATGCTGAAGTAAGTTAAATAAAAGATTTTAAGTTAAATAAGAAAAACAAAACGAAAAAAAATGGGGAAAAGATACAAATATAGCAAGAAAATGTTGATATCTTTGGTTTTAATCCAGTTTTTTTTAATTTCATTTTTGTATGTGTTGAAATGTTTGTTTGGACACCTATATTCTGTAGATAGAAAATTATACATTTTAGGAGCAATAAAAAAAGCATGTCTCGCGCAAGTCTAGTATTACACAAAGGTACTTCAAGTACGTTATTTATCCTGTTGCTACAGCGATTTTCGTTTTTTGGAAATAGTTTTTTTCTTGAAAATATATATTTTAGGCACTGTAGACAATATTTTTTTCTTATATCTAACAGTTCAGCCTCGTGGAATAATTGTATGGAGGGGAAGGTACTTTCTTTATGTAACATTATTTTTAGTATTAATTTTTGACATGTTTCAAGTGGTTTAAGGTAAGTATTATAAATTCCCCCACGTCCGATTATTCCATAAGATACTGATGATTGCGCCAGCGCATGGTATAGCATTTTTATTATTTTCATATCAACTGTGTTATAATAATATTTCGGGCCTTTGCATTATTGTTCGATTATTGGTTGATATTTGTTTGTACTTGTCTAGGTTATGCGTCGCTGTTAGGATGAACTATTGAGCGATTCGCATCAATATTTGCGAAATATAGAAAGATTATGAGACCACAATACTGTGGGCGGCCCAACTTGCGGCGGGTGCAAATAACAGATAACTGCAATAATGCAACATTATAATGTGCGGAGGATTTCAAAGGGTTAAATGTGCACGAGGCGGAATTGATGTGGGCGCCAGCGTTATGATTTTTCATATATATTATATAGGTAGTGGTTTCATTATGTAGAAAATTTTGGCTACCCCGAGGTTAACAATGTCTGCTGAAAAGAGCATTTGGTTTACATTGCAATAATTATTGTTCGGTAATCTAAAATTCTTTTAAAATTGGTAAAGGGATGGCAGCCATATGAACGGAGTACTTTACAGATGCACTGTTGGCATACAGCAGGTTTCAAATTTGTTACTTTACATAAGAAAAGAAAAAAATCAGTGGAATGGAAAACAAAAAGATTTGTACAATAAACTAGCTGGTGTGTACCCGGCGTTGCTCAGGATTATTTCTATTGGAATAAAGTTATGAAGTTGTGAATTCTTGTCGTTTGACGACTATTACTATTTCTAAATAAAGAAACAATTTGTAATAATTATTTCATTCAAAAAGTTTATTTTTTAAACTATATCTAGTTAATAAAGTTCTTAAGTAGATACCTAACTGTGTTCTCTATTTTCAAAATATTCTACCAACCAAACCTTATTTTGAATATGTAATCCGTGGATAACCACAGTGGTATATCTATGGGCTAACCTCGATACAACATGGCGGGTGGGTCGTGATGGCGTACTGTATCGTACGACTACTGAGGAGTAAAAGGGGACTGCGGACAGGTGTACCAAACTAGTTCGAACCAGTTTGCATTCAACCGTGAGCTCGCCTGTAGGTAGGTACCCACCTAATAAAACCAACCTTTAGGAAAATATTGTACGTTGTGGCTTGGCAATAAAATGTAGACATTTAATAAAGTGGACAACTTTTCATTACTATGGCAATACAATTTGTCTTTGAAATTTCGTTCCTCACATTCGAATTAGACAGTCGTTTTAAAGAAACAGTTTGTTTTTATTAATATTTATGTGAACCTGATTTTGTTTATTTATTTATCTACCATCAAATACAACATGATTATTTCGATACACACATTTTAGAAATTCAAAAAATCGTCTTTTCGTGTAATTGTCTTCACTGCAAAGCGTCAAATAATAAAAAAAAATTAAACATAAAATTGTCTTAAAATGTGATGTAGAATCATCTCCTTTCGGAAAGTACCGTTAATTTCTTGATACCGTTTGATGTAAGTAAAAAAAACATGCACTCGGACCATTGTGCTTTTTTAAACTTATATTATAATCTTCCTACGAGCCATCTTAGTGTTATAATTTTAAATGTTTTAAATTATCGCAGGGCCATAATTTTTAATTTTTAAAATGTCATAAAACGTGGTTTAAAAAAGCTTGCATTCAAGTTCCACAGAATTGTTATCTTTGAATAGTGTTAAAAATACGAAGTATACTAAAGTTCCTCAGGGGTGTCATACTTATTTAGCAGTATTCTCTTAAAAAATGAAATAGGTCAGTAGGTAGGTGCTATATTGCTTCGTATGACTGGATTTACGTCACATTCGCCTACGCTACAATTTGTGTATCGGCGATTATCTACGAACAGCAGAAGGCCTATTATTAGTTGTAAACGTACGTACTCGTAAATAGTATGATAATATATTACATAGGTTGGTGCCAGGTACCAGTCTCCGCCATATTGGAGGAATTGGCGCGCGAATCGATCGCCCGCGGCCATTGTTTGCAGTTGGGCGGGAACAATGGCGGCCGCGTCAACAACAGCTGATGGCGCCGTGAAATGAGCGATTAATGGACAATGGACATCTCTTGCACATCGCTCGTGTCTCGTGTCGCAGTATCTCTCAAGAGCGTCTCATTGTGACGATTATATTGGGATACGCACAAAAAAAATAAAATAAGGAGTAATTAATTTCCCCAGTGGACGGAAGAGGTCGCGCAGTAATCACGATCAAAACGACATGTTCGTTTTTGATCGTGAATATGGCGTTGCGGACATCACGCCAAAGAACGTAGGTGACAGCCGTCTCTTACCAGCCGGTGGCGTTATCTACATCATAGTTCGAACCGTTCCGGAATGCGTAGTTTTAAAACGTTTTTAACATCAATTTTTAATGCGATGATCTGAATCAGAAAAAAACACACTATCCGTAGTTTGCGACAATACTCTATTATCCAAACAACACATACATAGGATTGTGTGAATTGGTGCATTTCGTCAAAGTAAAAGTTTTAAAATTTTTAAATTTTACAAACGTTCATGCCTACTTGTTGTCAATTTTTGACTGAAGCGTAAGCAAGAAATCAATGAAAAACATACATTGCGACCATAGACATCGCTGTCGAAAATGTATAAATATGCAAGTCTGTGCTAAACTTTTAGCTACGCCCGATATTTTAACAATTTACTGATAAAATTTACATAGAATATACATACCTCCATTATACTCGTACACACTGTTACAGTGTTACTCTGGTTTTTGCAGGTGTGCAGGCTTCGAAGAATATATATTGCTGAAATAAAAGTATATACCAATGATAATAATTATAGTTAGGTAGGCGATTTTATTTTTACGGGATATTCCCGCTGTTCTGGTCGCGTTGTTGTATGTTTGGAACTATTTTCAGAATACAGGAGCGTTTTGCCCGTTGCACTCAACGGAGGTGATTAAATTATTATTATTATTCCTAATTATAAATTCGTAATTTAATGCTTACAAATTGATACTTGAATTTATTTTTTTTCATTCTTCCCTAATACCCTCCATTACCTTAGTGAGCGTGCTTAAATATAAGATTGCCATCAGCAAGTGCCGCCAGCACATAAAACACAGTTTACAATTCTTTGAAATAAAAATAAACAAAAGCGCTACAGTAGCAATAGGCAGCCCGCTCACTGGGTAGAGAAGATTATCTCCACATGTATGCAGCTCTAACCACAGTTGACACAGGAAGAGCGAGAAATGTCACCTGGCAATGTACACAAAAAAATACTATGCGATCTATATTATTCCATAATACAAATCATAATTTGACAAAAAAGATTAAATATATCCATAAAACGTTTTATTATTATTAAATAAGGTTACCTGCATATTTCAGTAAACCAGACCGAACCTAACCTAACTAAACCAAACTAAATCTAGCATAACAAAATCAACCCTATCCTAACCAAAACCCTTAGGTTATCATAAACTAAAACATATTATAATTTCTTCAAATGCTTGGTAACTTTGTGGCATCATTATTAATTATATAAATTGAAAATACACTTTGTATATACCACTTTACTTAAAATATATAAAATTTTGTCCTATTTCTATGAATATTTTATAAACCAAATCATATTTTAGAAACCAATCATTCGTTTGATATAAATACAGGTTTAAAAGTTTTACATACAAATACAACTGGTTTACAATTAGATAAATTTGAAATTTTAGAAATAAGAAAAAGTGTTAATAGCGAATTAAATTTAATAAATAATCAAATATTTTTAAAAAATAGCTATCTCTTAAATTTATTTTGATATTAATATTAATAATGATAATTTTTATTTATATTTCTAATTTAAATGTATTATTCAATGTTTTATAATTATGTTGTCATTAACATTTTTAATCTGTTACTTACCTACTTTAATTCATTTTTGTTTATGCTCATATTTTGTATATTCTTAAATTATTGTTTTAAATTTTTATCATTTTTCTATACTTGAAATTATTTTTTAGTATTCATTTATTCCTGAAGATGATAGCATTGCTATCGAAACATGTAGAAATATTTATATATTTTAAGTAAAGTGGTATATACAAAGTGTATTTTCAATTTATATAATTAAAACATATTATTATGAAATGCTTGAAAAGTTTATGTAGGGTAGCGTTTTGCCCGTTGCACGCGTTGGAGGTGATTACGGTTTATTATTTTTCCTAAATAAAAACTCCTAATTTTATGTTGGAAAATTGTTACTTTAATTAATTTGGATTTATTATTTCCTAATTTGAATCACTAAATTTAATATTTTCATAATACACATTATTATTAATTTAATTTACCCGCACATATCAGTCAACCTAACCTAACCTAATCTAGTCCAACTTAACCTAATCTAATCAAACGATGCCGTACATAAACTTACCTCATCTAACCTAACCAAACCTATCCAAACCAAACCAAGCCAAGCCAACCTAACCTTACCAAACTAACCCTTAATTATGTTAATCTAACCACTGTTGACGTCGCTTTTTTCCCGAAAACGGCGCTATGCAAATTGTTTAATTTATTGAAAACAAATATATAATAACTATAAAATCCATTCTTTAGAATTAAATATATAAATAGTGTACATTTCATATACCGATTTCATATATGATCTGTTGTCTGTTACAACACATTTTATGTAGGTACTTTAGCACTTGTTTGGATTTCAAACAAACAAAATTCTTAACACATAGGTACCTACTCTAGTTTCAATATGGAAAGTTCACGTAGGTACGTATCTACGTAATCACAATTGAATCGCGTGAAATAATTCTTTTTTTAAAAATGGCCAAAAAGTAAAGCCGGGTTCACACCTTCTTTATTTTATGGTCTATTTCATCGAATCAGAACGAATCTTTCTTTGATATGACCCTTACTCGAATTCTATTCTACTTCATTTAATTTTTACTCGCTGAGCTCAAAGAGATGCAGCAAATTATATCAGCAAAAGGTCGTACAAATGTTCTTAACCTCAATTATTTATTTTTGTTGATTTCATGTTTAATTAATTAACCGTTTAAAACATAAACATGTAATTTGCAATTGCTATGACACACTTTTAGCAGTAAGACAAAAAATATAAAATATATTACTTACCTCTTAAAGTTAGGTTGATAAGTTGAATTCAAATTCTAACGGAAGTTACTTTTGCATAAAGAAAACGATTTTATTTTTACAACACGTCTGACCTTTTGCAGGACAGTACGGGTAGTAAGTTCAGAAATGTCCACTGACTTACGCGTCAAAATACGAAGTGGTGCGAGATTTATGGGCAATGTGACAACCCGCCCTTGTAACGAGTTGCCTCGCCTTCTATTAAATATATTTTTTAAAACATTTTTGAAAATAAACTTTATTAAATCCAAAAATGAGAAGTATCACAAATATTAAAATCTATTACTATTAATTGTTATTATGTTTAATTTGTTTAACTCGATTTAATAAAAAAAAAACAAATTAAGTATGACACAGTTTATAACGGTATTTTATTAAATTCTACTATTTCAGTGTTTTTTTAATTTTTTTATTATTGTGACAGCTGTTTAGGCGTTCAATGCTATTTTTAAACTATGCCAATTATTGTGAAACAGCCGTCACAATAATAAAATAAAACTATAATACTTCTACAAATTAATAATAAAACAATTAAATTTGATTTATTAAAAAAAAATCAATTAGTCGTTTGACGTTCTGTTTTGGATATAGGCAGTGGCGACTCGTGACTTTTAACTGAGCTAGAGTGATAAGATTGAAAAATACAACGTTATTGATGTTGTTGGAGCCGAAAACGAGTTTTATTTTTTTATCAAAATTTCAATTTTGTTGTATGGAGATTTAGATTGTAGGTGGGGCGCTTGGACTTCAACAACATCAATAAAGTCGTATTTTTCAATCTTAAAACTCTGGCTCACTCAAAAGTGACGAGCCGCCACTGGATAAAGGCATCCCCTTTAACATTTCAACGTCTCACTCATCTGAAGTCCATATCATCTGTGAGAGACTTCCATTTCCTTCCCAGGAAACCAACGGAAGATATTAACTGTTAAAGTTTAAGATTTAAATTCATGAAAAGCCTTTTTTTAGACGATCAGTTTGAAAATTAGCTTAAAATATTAATAACAAAAATCTTTCCGTCAGATTCTTAAACACATATTTTGTAATGGGACTAGGAAAACTTTCTAAAAATTATTTTTTGTAATTTTTTCGAACCTTGATTTTTTGTTCATACGCCTCACTTATAAAAAAATATTTGATAGCCTTTGGGTTATTTGAACTTTTTATCACTACACCTAAACAACGGATATGTTTCTATTATGTTTATCTGATTCTGATCCATTTCCAAGGTCATATCCAACATTTCAGGGCAGTTTCGCGTGTCATCATCAGGAGCTACACTCACTATCGAAGGCCACATATATAATAAGACACGTGATACCAAATAATATCAGATAGGATATTGGATAATAAAATGCAAGATTGGTTTACAACAGCCCGAGGGTAGACTTTACAATGTATTTTTGAACAATATAGAATTGGATTTACAGTAATACCTAAACATTAATCTAGTGTTGCACATATGATATATCTGATCAACGGCAAAAAACATATATAAGGTTGATAGTTAATTCAAACTTTTGTTGGGTAACAATTCGGAATAGTAAGTAGTTAAAACTTCTGCGAAAAGTAATTAGGTAGCGGATTTTTTTTGTTTGTTTGTTTGTAAACGAATGAACAAAAACTTAGATCGCTGTATTGATTGGGCCGCAGAATAAATTAATGATTTCCGCATTCCAGAAAATATTAAAACACCATAAAAAGTATTCGGGTAAAGGTCGTTAAGGACATAGGATAATATAATAATAATAAAATAATATTACACACTTTTATATTAATAATATGTTGTGTTTAAAATTTAAAATCTAGTTCCGGATAAAAAATACCGTCTTCAGTGCAGTACATAGCCACATTTAAAAACCTTTTTGGAAAATAAGAAGAATTTTTTTTTAATATGAATACCGCACAAGAGTCCCAACTGCTCCCCATCGTCTAGAGCCAGTGAGACTATGGCATCCCCAATTGGGGAATGTTGTAAGGCTGAAAGTATAGGGGAGGGGAAGGAGAAGGGGAAAAGGAAGGTGGGGAAATACTTGGCTATTCAGATCTGGTCACCAAACACGGCTAAAAGCCATTTCAAACAACTTTTCAATTCTAAATGGTGGTCTTTCACCAGGGCGATACTGAGGGTATCTTCCACTCTGGAACGTGCGCAAATATACTATATATTATTTTTAACTTAATTAATTGCGAAACAGCACAAATTAATTAAATAAAATTTACTTGCGCACGCCGGGATTTGAGCCAGCGACCTTCGGATTCGTAGTCGAGAGCCTTGCCCCTAGACCATGGAGGCCGTCTATTAATATTTTATTCCAAACATTAGAACTATAACTTGGCAATAAAATATAGCCGTTTAATAGCTACTTAATTTTTCTTTAAAACTTGTTTTAATCATTCAAATTTGATCACATTCGAATTTAACAGTTCATTTTAGGGAAACAATCCGCAACAATATAACTTTCTTACCTTTTATAAATTAATAATTTTGATTTGTTAATTAGTTTTTATTTTCACATCTATTAAATGGGTATTTTGATACGCACATTTCTGAAATACAAAAAAATCGCCGTTCCTTCCAAAAGTTGTAAAGCATTAAATAATAAAAAAAAGTTTAAATATTAAATTGTTATAGAATATGATGTAGAATCATCTCCTTTCGGAAAGTACCACTAATTTCTGAAGAGCGTTTGATTGAAGTAAAAAATACCAATTTGAACCTTTGTGCTTTTAAAAACTGTTGTCAGTTTTTAAATGTCAGACTATAATTATAAGATACTAGCTGAAGTACCTGGCGTTGCGTTGGCGTTGGGTTATTAATAGTTTGGAGTAAATTTTTATAATCCATCACCCTAACCCTACTCCTACCCCTACTCCTACCCCTACTACTATCCCTACTCCTACCCCTACTCATACCTCTACTCCGACCCCTACTCTATACCGCCATCCAGTAATTTTCCTCTTCTTTTGAACGTCAAGTGTGCAAAATTTCATCAAAAGTACCAAAATTTGGTTTTAAAAGACGGATGGTGGGAAAGAGGGATGGGGATGGTTTTTCGAAAACTCGTGTAGACATTGATCTTTCTCTTGTTTGGTAAGTGTGCAAAAGTTCATAAATCTAGAAATAAAATTGTAGATTTGTATAACAAACAATCACCCACCGCCCGCCTGGGACTTTATTTTTTTTTAAATATAATAATAGAAGATAACTACGTACTTATGCGTCAAATGAAAATCAATAAAAAAATACCATAGTAATTAAGTCAGGTAAAATAGAGAGAAGCATCCCCTGGGCAGAGGATGCTTCTCTCTAGGAAACATTTAAGAAATTTAATGTAATAACAATACTTATTTATTTAAAACAAACATAATTTAACAACAAAATCTTTTATTTCCCTTTCCACATTGAACAAATACCTTTTTAGGACAGTCAAATCGACAAGTTTAGTTCATATTAAGTGCCATTATAAAAGAAATAGAAGGGAAAGAAGCTAGTATTGACATTATGGTAATATAATGTATCTAGAAAAAAGTATAATAATTGTGTGATAAGTTTAATTGAAACGATGAATTATGATTATTATTGGGGAATTAATTATTTCGAGAGTTTTCTGTGGAATCTGCCAGAAAAAAGGATAAGAAGATATATCAGTGCAGAATCCTGTAAAATTATATACAATGCCATCATTGTTCCTGATATTCATTATTGTAGCAGTATTTTGTTCTTGTCAAAAGAGGGCGATTTTAGAAAACTAACAGTTTTGTAGAACAAAGCAATGAGAATAATTTTAAAACGAAACAGATATTATAAAGTTTAGAAAAATGCTAAGGGATTTATCATGTCATATTTTAGGCAAATTATATACGTAAATGTAATAGTCTTTTTTTTAAATATATTAACGGCCATCAAAATACTGAATTCTTGAGAAAAATTAATACATATCAACACAGACTTTACAATAAGAAGAAATGAAATAAAACTTCCCTTTCGAAAGAAAACAAAATCGCAAAAATTCATTACTATATAGAGCCACGAAGATCTTCAAAGAAATACTGGCAAATATAAAATAACAAAAAAATATTTTGAAGTTTAAGAACGAGGTGACGAAATATAAGTGCTATTTTTATTGTCGTAATTTGTAATTCTTAATTGCATATTGTGGCTACTGTAAAAAAATGTGCGTATTAAGTTAAATAAATAAAATAAAAAGTTTATGGGAAATATGATGAAATTTATAAAAAGGCATGT
This sequence comes from Halesus radiatus, assembly GCA_022606495.2. Lineage (NCBI taxonomy): Eukaryota > Metazoa > Arthropoda > Insecta > Trichoptera > Limnephilidae > Halesus > Halesus radiatus. The sequence goes on along the minus strand of JAHDVE020008520.1, from coordinate 5,288 downwards.
CGCGCCACTGATAACTAGACCAAATAATATTAATAATATTTCTGCTGTCTTAAAATTCTCTACAACTTCTTACCGGGTGTAAATACAAAAAAAGGTTCCATGTGATTTTTTTATTCCTTTTTATCAACGGTCCCTTCTCAAGAGAAAGTTGGATTTTGTGTGTATCCAGTGGCGCAACTCCGTAGAGCCGGAGAGGCGGACCCGCCAGCTGTTGTGACGGGAGAGTGACATGGGCGCACCCGGCGGGGGGCAGCCCCAATGATAACCCACAGGGAAGTTCCCAAAGACAATGCGTGCTTCCGGTTACTTTTAAGGGCATGGAGAATCGGAGGAATCAATTTTTTTTTATGATTACGTAGGAGGAACCCATCAACTTTTTAATAGTTTTTATTAATGTTACCTTGTTCAGAGTACAGGGAACTGAGTTACCGACCGAGTCAAACTGCGTCTAAGATTATGTTCATGGTAAGGTAATTTCTGTGTTAAAACCCCTAATATATTTTTATTTATTTATTGTTTAGAACATTTAAAGATTATTAACATTATGATAATTAAAAAAAATAACACTGGGAAGTGCGTGAGTGTTAAATAATCCAGTTAAAAATGTTCGCAGAATGCATTGTTCTTGGTTTAGTTACCACTTGGTAGAGATACTAAATAATTAAATGAAATAAGGGAAATAGAACAAGCAGAAACAATAATATTACATGCAGAAAGAGAAGAAAAGAAATGAAATAAAAATAAACATTTTATAACATTTCTAATAACACCGGTATAAAACATAATACTGAGAGTATCTCTCTGGTGAAAGATCACCATTCAGAATTGAAACGTTACCTGAAATGCCTTTTAGCCGTGTTTGGTGACCAGATCTGAATAGCCAGGTATATCCCCACCTTCCTCTTCCCCCTATCCTTCCCCTCCCCAATACCTTCAGCCTCACAACATTCCCCAATTGGGGATGCCATAGTCTCACTGGCCCCAGACGGTTGGGAGCAGATGGGACTCTTGTGGGGTATTCATATAAAAAAATAAAAATAAAATATGATATAGAGAGAGAAGAAAAAAATTAGGCAAGTTTTTATTTTTTTATTTTTTTTTATTAAAAGTATGCAATACAATTTGCATTGCATTCCCCAGAGTTAAGAAACTCATTGCGGGATTAAATGCAGAACCTACAGTACAGTTTTTAGAAATACATATAATATTTAAAATACATAATTAATCTTCACAGTACATAAACAATATTTACAACACATATTTTGCATTTGTAATAAAGGCATCACTGGTACATTATAATATGATTGTATAGAGACACTTATTATAAAGAAACACATCACATAGTTACACTCATTACGGAGACACATCACAACATTAATCTTTAAGGTATTCCTCCAAAAAATAGAATTTAAGCATCTTACTCTGAGACCCTTCACATTGGCTTGCATTTTTTATAACGTTGGGTAATTTAAAATGTTGAGATGAATTGTTTGTTGTCGGTTGTTCATACGGGATTTGACACGGAATAAATTGTTTATGCAAGTTTAAAGCTCTAAAGTTACTCATAAAATCACAATTTATTATTTTAACACTAACTTGAGATTTAAACTCGATTATGTTTGATTTTTTTTAATGTTTATTAATTTGTTTTATGGTTCGTTTTTCTTGATGTAGGCACAGCTTCGCATCACTGCTAACATGGTATATATTTCTTTTCATATTTGTAAAAAGCATTAACTTTGTGGCTCGCCATAATTTACAATAAAAAACACATAAATTTGTTGTAGATCACTTTTATTTTATTAAAACTCTACCGGTTTCGGAAGCACCCTTCCTTCATCAGGAGAATATTAAAACTAACTTATGATATAAAATATTGACAAGACATATAAATTTTAGGTGTTGGAGTGGGGGGTAAGCAAATGGGTAGGGGTAATTGTAGGATTTCCGGGAAGAACAGAGGGATTTATTGGGAAAATATTCAGAATGGGACTAAAAGATAAGTTAATTTGGTTATTTAAAATACTAGCATTATTATTAAGGGATTTTCTAATTTTGAGTGCTTCTAAGTTATCCAATTTTTGCTTTTATTGTTACGGTGAAGAATTGTAACCCCTGTGTCCTTGTTAAAAGTGTGATCTTTGGAAATTAGATGATTGGCAAATTCTGAGAAGTTATTATTATTTAAGCATCTTAAATGTTCTGTGACTCGCGTTAATTTCACACAATCCCTTAATAATAATGCTAGTATTTTAAATAACCAAATTAACTTATCTTTTAGTCCCATTCTGAATATTTTCCTAATAAATCGCTCTGTTCTTCCCGGAAATCCTACAATTACCCCTACCCATTTGCTTACCCCCCACTCCAACACCTAAAATTTATATGTCTTGTCAATATTTTATATCATAAGTTAGTTTTAATATTCTCCTGATGAAGGAAGGGTGCTTCCGAAACTGGTAGAGTTTTGATAAAATAAAAGTGGTCTACAACAAATTTATGTGTTTTTTATTGTATATTTCTTTTCGACTGAATGGGCTTATCGAACGAAATCATTACCTATATTACTTACATAAACACAAAATCGTGTTTGATTTATAGATATATACATATTTACAAATTATAAATAAAGGAAGTTGTATTATTGAGTTATTATTCCTGGAGCAACAATTTACGACAGCAGATTGCTAAGTAATAAGAGTCCCCTAAGTTGGCTCCACCGCTGGAAGATAATTCCTCCACTAGACCCTTGAGTGCACAACTATTGTCCGAGGCCGTAATGGCTCAGTGGAGTGGGCAGGCACTTAGCGATGCCAGAGACATAAGATCGAATCCAGGAAGTGCCAAAAGTGACCCACGGTAGTGTTGAAGTGTACACGGTACACATGCGAGAAGATAATGTCGTGGGCTAAGGAATGTAGGTACTTACTACGATAGAAATAAGTCAGTGCTCAGATTTAAACGGAATGTTGCTCCGGTTCGTGATAAAGTCAGCTAAGGAATTGTCTAAATAATGTTAAACCTGTTAACAAGTTTTGATCTTAACAAACGGATTACAATCTTTGGAGCATAGACGTCAGGTGGGAATGCTGTCCTTGTTTTACCGGTATTTTAATGGGAAATGCTCTGAGGAACTAGAGTCATTGATCCCTTCGGCACCGTTACATAGTCGGGAAACACGCCAAACGCGTGCAAACATTTGCATACAGTCGGCATTTGTCACATGAGAACGGGTCGCTTTTACAACTCGTTCTTGTGTTCAACAGTTCGGCTGTGATATGATATGCCGGCCTCTGTGTTTCCTCCATCCTACAACATGGGTCTCTTCAAGACCCAAGTTCACTCCTTCCTATCCTCTAAAAAACCCTCCACACAGCGTCCCCAAAGATGATATAGGCCTTGAGGGAAATTATATCTTTCAGGGTCACCTGTGTGAAGTTACTGTAAAAAAAAGAAGGTGTTAATAAAAAAAGGTTTTTTTCTTACCGAAAATTAAAAAAAATTGGAAATTACCATTTTGCGCCCATTTTTTAAGAGTTAGTTGAATATTTCAATACTCAATACCTCATTATGGAATTGCAGGGAAATTGCCTTATACGATGCGAGTTGAAAATAATTCGGTTGAATTTTTGTTTTGTTTGATTCAAAGAAACGCTTGCACACATTTTGTTGTTCTTGCTTATTAAATAAGATTGAATGATTCAAACGTTATAATTTTATATCGGATGCAGAATGAATAAGACAATTCTATTGCTCAGCAGTATGCAGATAAGAACTTGATGCATTTACATTGAAATATTTTGGTATGAAGCGCTTGAAGCGTTTTATCAACCGGAAAGTTAAATTTAAAGTTGAAAAAATACAGATTTTACTACCATTTCTACTAAACCAACTGAAATAACGAGTTACGATGGATTGATGTTTAGATTTTATAAACCGGAGCAGCGTCTCGGTTTGCTCCAGTTACGTCCACGCACTGTCCAAATACAAATTTGAAAAAATGTTATTACGAGGAATGCTGCAATCGAAGCTTTCTAAAATAGTGCTCTAAGTCTGTAAGTAGTTCGTTCCTGCCACTTTCCCCTCAGATCTCTAATACTTCTTGGTTTCCTCTGCCCCCCGGCGCTCATCTGCCGGGGCTCCCCGGCCCCCACCAACCCCCGGTGACAATGGACCGCGCCATTTTGACGTCGACACCGCCAACTAAGACGTGACATTTCATTTGTCCGAATCCGTAGGATTTTCTCCTATTCTTTCTCCCTTTTCTCATATTTTCCGCAATTCTTCGACCGAAATAATGGATTGAGCTCGGAGAGACGCGAATCTGATGAAGATTGCGTTCGAACAGAGCGGGCAAATAAAGTTTGATATGATTTCGGGAGATTTAGTTTATATATATAGTTAACGTATTCCACGAACTCATTTGATAATTAATCAACAGGGGCATTAATTTAATTAAAAGATGGCTAGACAATAATACTCTAACATTGAATGTGTTCAAAACAAGACACATTGCTTCAAGCATTAATACTTTTTTTAATTATACAAGAAAATATAATTAAAATATGTGTTTGAGTATACTCGTATGTGATTGCCCTCACTTGGAACGGGGACTAAAATCAAATTATTAGGCATTATCTTTGATAGGAATTCAAAGTGGAAACAATATATTATCGCTACAGAAAATAAACTTAGAAAATCTATATACTTCTTTAGACAAATCCGAAATTTTATAACTCATAACAATTTACTATGTACTATGTCAATCTTTAATCGAATACGGTATTATAGCCAGGGGTGAAGCTACTGCTGCCGCCATTGATCCCATCCTTAAAGCTCAGAAACTAATTATAAAGATTATTCTACAACTACCTATCCCCAGCAATTCTGACGAAATCTGTAGGAGAAGCTGTATTTTGGATATTAGGATACCTTACGCCAAAAACATAGTAGCATATCTCTTTAAACACAGAACTCTATTTTACAATGTCCAAACTGCTTGCGATACCAGGTCTAAATCTCTTACATAAGTAAGTAAAGGATAATCATTTCGCTAAAACAACAATTGGCCAAATAAATTTTAGATACTTTGCAGCAAAGCTGAACAACATACTTCCACTGGCTATTAAGATCGAACATAAATTACGATAAATATAAAAAGGACACCAAGATATGGATCACTAGCCAAGACAGATAAAATAAAATAATTAATAATTTGCTCGGAAAGGCTTTTTTCAATTTGGATGAGTGTTTCAGGCTAATAATTATTGTTTATAAAAATAATGTTA
>JAHDVE020008519.1:0-148964 GCA_022606495.2 Halesus radiatus | reverse complement strand
ATATTGATACTTTTATAATATTGGTACTTTTATAATTTTGATACTTTTTATGATATTGACATTTTTATAATATTATTTAAATCAGTGTTATAAAATTGGACTCTTGTATCTCAATAACAAATCTGTAATGCTTTTACCATTATTTTTTCTGTGTAATTTTTTTTTTCTCAACTTATGTACAGCACAAGATGCATGCGCCTGAATATAATAATTTTTGCCCTACATTTGTATGATGATTGTAATTTATTGTTGTATTATATTATATTGTTGAAATAAACTCCTGCTGACAAGCTACTTGCAGTGGCTTAGCGGGTATAAGTTCCCACTGTATATAATTAATTTTATATAATAAAAAAATAAAAAAACTATTTCCGCACTACGCAGACTTCCAACATTGCGCAAAATTGGGGATGCTAAAATTCCACTGTCTCGGGGCAGTTGGGAATATTTTGAGGAAATTAAAAAAAAATGAAATTTTTAATGTTACTATTAGGCTGCTCTCTGACCGTCCGGTGAGGAATGAACATTTCACTCGCTATTGGAGACACAGCGCAGAAAAGTCCCACAATGGACTGCGTTGCAAACCGTTACCTTACTTTAGCATACTTGACTTTTCTGTGCAGTGTCTGCAGTAACGAGTGAAATGTTCATTCCTCACCGGACCCTCAGAGAGCAGCCTTAAATAACGGTAGTTTACTATTCACATACTCGTAGAGCAAGATCATTATTTCAATAACAAGTATTTTTCTTTCAATGTTAATCTTTATTTTAATAATAAATTTATTTAATAATTAACGATATAAATATACCATAAACAAAAATTGCATGTTACAGTTAACTACAATCATAAGATATGGCACATGTAATTTAAAAAGGAAACTATTAAAAGTTGCATTAGGTCGTACAATGACATCAGAGAGTATACGAGTATAAAGAATAAAATTTCATAAAGGATATAAATATAAAAGGCACGCGTATATATAAAACATAAGTTTTATTAATATTAATTGAAAATATATGATAGTATAGCCTTCTTGTACTTGCCTTCCGTGCAGTTCAATAGATCCGCTACATCTGCCTATCTATTACTAACTTCATGTGATCTAGGTACAAGCGAGTGTTTGTAATGCTCAGTCCTGGTGTTGTTACATTTAAACAGGATTTTGGAACGAGTAGCTCTCGTAGGTATATGAAATTGAATAAGGTTAATTAAATCAGGACTGTCCATACTACCATTTATTTAGCTTATTATTTGGCTGCACTCGTATGGCGGATTAAATAAATACACATATAGTACACCTTCAATGATAGTCATGTTTGTTAACTTTTCACAGTTTCAAATATTAATTCTATAAAAATATTTTCAACACTCTAATTTTACCTACGTTTCTCACAAAATTTTCACAGTAATAACATTGGATCGTCGTTAGATCATCTAGTGCATTTAGATCGAAGAAATTTATCGAGTGTAAACAAAATAGTGATTCATCTAACCAGTTCAGAAATCTCTATTTATACAACTCACCCACATAAGTACAAACTTGGACCAGATCGACGGCTTTGAAGCAGACTGCGTTTGTACAAAGAGTATTTTTAACTAAAATACATTAATGTAACATTTCGGTGTCCATTTAATTAACAATATCTGCTTGACACACAGTGAAGAGTTTGGTTTATATATAAGAAGCTTCACGCGATTGGCATATTGCTTGCGTCGTATTTAAAAAAGCGAGAATGAATGAGTGGAGGGAGCCGTGTTGTAATTCACGTTGACAATAACAATAGCAACGTACCGTTAATGGGCAATTTCGCATCAAACGGGAGAACAAGGACTTTGTTCTGCCACTTTAGCGCTTACGTTTCTCCGGGTATTGGCGGATCTTACATAAATACTGATAATTAATATTCATAGCCACCCGCACAGTTTCAATTGCGATGATGGATTACATTCTCCGCCATTATGCTTCCCAAAAGCAGCATCTATGTCTGCACCGTGTCTGTGTCTATAGACGACGTTTGGCGAGGGGTGGGAAGGGGCGGGGTGGGGTGGGACGGGTCGGGCGCGAGCGTGCTGAGGGTAACATGCAGAGCCAAGTTGAACCTAAATATATTCCACCCTTTTTATTTCATCTCCATTCAAATAAAGTCTTTATTGTTGTACATACCCCTTGCTGGATCAAAATCAACTGCATTATTCAAGGTAGGATAACGGGGGAAAGCGGAGAGTTTTATTTAATGGACGAAGAGCCTTATTTTCATACTCCTTTTAGAATCAACAGCTTCAGAAATACATCATGTATAGCACGCAGCATGTCTGTCTCTGTTACGCACATACTCGTAACTGCTTTAGAACGGCAAGCTTTATTAATGATAGTATTTTATTTGTGTATTTGTTCACTCCATTTATACAGTAAAGCATTTATACATCTATACCAGCACTTTGATGAATCTACCGTGGATATAATATTGTTTTGATTTTCAATTTTATGTCACTTAAACGTTTGAAAAAGATTGTTCATTACTTTATGGTTTAGAATTTCTATGCTTCATTCACATTCATAGATATCGTCTCACACATACTCTTCTGTTATTCTGACTCGATATGAGCAGACTCAAGTATTTTGATTCACTTCATCGTGCCTCGTCTTCCTTGGGCATCCTCAACTTCTTACAAATACATTGTTTACACCCATGTCATCAAACTTACAATAAAACATGTACATAATATTAACATTGGTAAAAACTTCCTTCATCTTTTGACGCTAATAATATTTTTTCAACTTAATCATTAAAGGTATCTGTCTAGCATTATTAACATGTAGAACATGAAATTATTTACATGTAGAATTATTATTAGAATTATTATTATTAGCATTATTAACATGTAGAATATATATATATATATGATCACCATTACCATAAACGGTTATTTTTTATTCATTTATTCTCCTTTCGTTGCTCCGTTTGATGTATTCTCAGTTTCTAGATACAAGTTGATCTAGAAATGAATGTGTATACAGTGTTTAGATACAAGGTGGTCGGATATTTTTTATTAATTTATTCTCCTTTCGTTGCTCCGTTTGATGTATACTAAGTTTCTCGATACAAGTTGATCTATAAATGAATATGTATTCAGTTTCTAGATACAGGTTGATCTAGAAATTAATATGTATGTAGGTACAACGAAGATTGTAAACGTGGGTTGTGGCGTGTGGGGAGGGGGGAAGAGGGGTTCGTCACACGGAAAGAGAACGCTAACCTACGAATTCTCTCAGTCCCACAGTCCAGCCGCCAGCGTTCTTCACCGCAGGAAGTTCTTCGGTGGGAAGACATGTTGCTTTTAAATATCACCTCTAGCGCGCTGACAAAATGCAATTAATTTGAGAATAATTTCTCTAATTCAAAATGATAAGGTGGTATTATTTTGCATTGTTAAAAAATATGTGGTAATTGTTTTAAACAATCGTATAAGTAACTAAGTAATAAAATATTCCGTTCAAAGATGAACAATTAACGTTATCATCGGAATAATAATATGAACCTTTCTAATCTCTTTTATTGAGCTAGGTTAGAAATAATAAAGTTTTATTCAAACTGTGTTGTATCGGCGATATCAAAAATTATTTTTACCCGAAATCTTCTAATGAGCTATTTTCTCATATATTAAAAAATATCTAATGGTTTAACGTAAGATAATACTAAAATATATAATTATGTAGTTATAGGAAAAATGTGTTTCCTACTTAAAACAATACCATGACCTTTTTTGTAATATTCTCTCAAAAGCATTCGCTTGTAAATGGAGAGGAATTTACACTTGTTGGTATATAAATACCAAATACAGATGAGAATTGGAAAAAACTTTTTAATTATGTTACGCTGTCAACTTGTTTTTCTATTAATTAATATTAATTCTAATTATTACTTATTTTAAATAATAAAACACTTAATTTCTAATACCGTCCCCTTTATAGAATATTACAAAATTGAATATTAACAATTTACAACCACCTTACTTTAGAGACAAACTATATTACAATAAAAAATTCCACACATACCATACAAGAAAGAAAGAAGATATTAGACAAAAAAAAACATATCCCAAACACAAAATTGTTAACTGTTACAGTACCTTTAAAGGCATCAATTTGTATATAGCTTAGTAAACACTGAATTTCATGGTACCTAAATTAAGAATATTGAGAGTAGGATATTAAAATTATGTATGCATTAAGTATTGGAAATAAGCAAGGTGTAAAAATATATAAGTTTATATAAGACCGCATGAAGTGGAACTATTTTAAGTTTAATAAATAAAATAAAATAAATGTATAGAGATTTCATTGTCTGTTAGATCAGCTAATTTTAATTTCTTCAAGATAATCTTACAGTCCGACGACTTGAGCATACGTTTATTATAAAAAAAAATTCTTACGATGTTTCTCACTGATGATAAGAAAAGAGATGTGACATAAAACGTATATATTTATTTTGAATGTATATACTGTTTTGTTGATCAAGTTAACATGAATGTGCATGGTTTTTTTAAGAGAGACATTACCTAGACTCTGTATCTCGCTTATTACAAGCTGTGGATTGTAGGATTCCCCTAATTAGACAAAACAACGATTTTCAAAAATGCCCAGATATGTGATAAACTCAGAGAATTTAGTAGTTTTGTCGAACTTTATGAATTTTTTTTTTAATAGTTGCATATATCAACAAAATAACATGATTGTTTTTCACATTCTTAAGCATTCATAGAGATTTTCGGTGACTTTTCTAGCGAGTTTTGATTTTTAGACCTGTCGAGACCTTTGCTTTTTCTTCATCGAGAAATGGATAAAAATGGTATTTAATAATGTGTAGATTATAATTGATCGTGCGTTCTTCAATTCGCGGCAATAAGATGAATAATTTAAATGAGCATACAGGTGATATTTACTTCTATATTAGAAGCTAAATGAAATTGGAATAAGCCGGTTTTTAAAGTTTCACCATATTTTGACATGAATCATTTATGTGAACAATCATGTAAACGATTTAGATTTAAAGCTGTCAAAAAGAGTTTTTCTCCTTGAAATGGCAATCAAGTTTATTTTTTCAAGTATAGTGGAATCTTGCATGTTTGCAAATATTGCCCTCAATTGAGCTAGATTAGAAATTTTATATTTTTTGATAATATTCATAAAACTATCAAATAAGCCGTCATCAACGACATCAAACATATCTACGTGAAAGAAACAATGTTCTAATGAATGACCTAATAATTATAGTATTTTCTCTTACTGCGTCCTTGAGGTGATTTTTCACAAAAACGGCGCTATACAAATCATCCAATTATTATTATTATTACGCATACGGGTCGAAACCCGTAGCTAGTCGTGCTCTTTTACTATGAAGCACCTAAGATGGTGACACGTAACTTAAAGACTAACTTAAACTCAGTGTGGAGATGACCCGCTCTTGTGACCCTGCACGCAGCTCACGCCGCCGGACAGACCACCACATGTAAGCTGTTCTGACCTATCCCCTGTTATGTGTTGTACTCGCCCTTGCCATTTGCTATTCCCGGTTATAGACTTCCATCCGAGAGAGAGGATTTAGGTTAACTTCATGTCAGAAATAGGACCTTTCTACTAATTACTCGATTGTTCATAACCTGCAAAGTCTGTTTTCTTCATACAATAAATTCCGAGACTGAAAGTACTTCCTCGACTCATTTAACGTAACTTAGGAACACCTCAAACCCAATTATAAGACCGCGGTCGATCCACTGACCCTGAGGGAGAGAAAGCTTCATGCTGTTATCAAATCTGAGCTAACCAATGTCTGGACAAAGGCACTCTACCTAAGAGGCCATCATCAGGGTAAGTCACGCTGATATTATTGTCTCCTCTATCCATTTGTAATACCCGACCCTTTCCTCCATTTGTAACCCTGACACCCATTGTGGTGCATTTCCCCCTACCTGACCTTCCTCCTTCCCAAAATTACCTGTAATCCAACAATCCCCATTCAATAAAATTAACAAAAATTCTACGTGATTTCGGCTGCGAGCAGTGGGTGAACTCTGCTACTCATGATGCAGGCGGTACACTCGATATCATCATCTTACGAGTTTGATTTCCCCCGATAAGCACAGAGGTACCGGATGTTGGACTGTCCGATCATCGCCTCCTCATTTCCGTATTCGCCTTTGATCCTCCAAAACTGGAGTTCAAAACAATCGTGTCCAGAAATTGAAGGATTTTTGATCTTGAGGAATTTTGCACAGACCTGAGAACCTCGCGTCTCTGTAATCAAGATGATCTTCAAGAAATCGAGTTAGATGATCTGGTTAAATTGTACAACACCACGCTACTATCTTTACTTGATAAACATGCTCTTTCTACAGAAAAGATATGCCGCATACGGAAATGTAGCAAATGGTCCGATGCTGATTGTCTCAAGAAGAAGAAGGAAATGCGGAAATTAGAACGACAATATAGGAAGCATCCGACTGGTAGCAATCGTCAACTATGGATTAACGAACAAAAAACATACAGAAAAGAAGTTGCACAAAAAATGTCTAATTTTTGTTGTGATCATATAGATTCGCAGAAGGACCCGCGAAAGCTCTGGCAGCACTTAAAAACCTCGTGTGGAGAGAACAATGCCCCGACTGACTCCTCTCTTGAAGCAGCTTACTTTAATAGTAGAGTTCAAAATATAAGAGCCCTTAGTGGAGCGAGGTCACCTTCCATAACTACACCAAGACCACTGTCTGGTGATTTCATAAAATTCTCAAATGTCACAATAGAGGATATAACGCAGGCTATAATATACTGTCCGAATAAGAAATGTGCTCAAGATCCTCTGCCTACCTGGCTCATAAAAAAATGCCTCCCAGATATAGCGCCTGTAATTATCAGCATTATTCAGAGGCCACTAAAAAATTCACTCGTTCCCGGCACACTTAAAAAGTAACTAATAAAACCAATACTGAAAAAAACAAATCTTGCTGCTGACAATGCGGATAGTTACAGGCCTATATCTAATTTACCCTTTCTTTCCAAATTGCTAGAGAAAATCGTAGCTAAATAATTAGTGGAGTATTTGAACTCCGCTGGTTTGTTTGCGAAAAATCAATTAGCCTATAGACAGTTTCATTCAACAGAAACTGTTCTTTTGCGGATCATTTCAGATCTGATTCTTGGAATGGAAGCAGGTAAAGTGGGGTTAGTGTCCATCCTTGACATGAGTGCTGCATTCGATACGGTGGATCACAGTATTCTACTAAATGTGGTCGATACCGAATTTGGCGTTCGGGTAATGTATTATAATGGATGACATCTTACCTGTCTGTACGAATAAGCTCAGTAATTTTCAATAAATGTACTTCACCTGAATGTCCAATATAATTTGGAGTTCCCCAAGATTCCGTCCTGGGTCCCATTCTCTTTATTTTGTATACAAATCGTCTTGAACACCTCATTCACTCGGCTGGCTTGGAATCACAAGTTCACGATGTTCGTATAATTTTCAAGTTTTGTTCTCCGGATGAAAAACACATCCTAAAAAATGAGGTAGTTGACTTTATTGACACAGTATCAAGTTGGATATCTGTTAATAAACTCAAACTTAACCCTACAGAAACAGATTTCATTTGGATATCTTCTCCCGGAAGGCAGGACCTTCTTGATTTCAATCCGATTCAAATTCAAGGCACTGATATCATTCTTTTCAAAGAAATTAAATTTCTTGGTTTCACTATCGACAGTTGTCTATCTCTTGAGTTGCAAATCTTAAAGGCTGTAAGTTCTAGCTTTTTCCATCTTAGGCAGATAAAATCAATCACTAGATGCCTCCCCTCTGATGCAGTTAAAACAATAATAAATTATTTTGTTGTCTCACGTGTAGACTACTGTAATAGTGCAAATGCTGGTCTCCCCAAGAAACAACTCAATAGGATCCAGTCTGTCTTCAATGCTGCGGCAAGAATTATATATGGTGAGCCTAAATATTGTCACATAACTCCACTTCTAAGGGATCGCCTTCATTGGCTTGGATGCCCTGAAAGAATGGAATTCAAGATTTGCTTAACAACCTTCAAAGCACTCCAGGAAAAGGCACCAGCCTATATATCTGAACTATGTATCCGACAAAGATAGCGAAATTTTACTATGATGTAAAGACCATACTCGTATTAGGGAGTCGTATTCTAGACGACTCCGCACAAATACATATTTTAATAATATTTTTACAAAGATAGCGAAAGACTACTGTGATGTAAATACCATACACGTACTAAGGAATCGTATTCTAGACGACTCCGCACAAATACATATTTTAATAATATTTTTACAAAGATAGCGAAAGACTACTGTGATGTAAAGACCATACACGTACTAGGGAATCGTATTCTAGACGACTCCGCACAAATACATATTTTAATAATATTTTTACAAAGATAGCGAAAGACTACTGTGATGTAAAGACCATATACGTACTAGGGAATCGTATTCTAGACGACTCCGCACAAATACATATTTTAATAATATTTTTACAAAGATAGCGAAAGACTACTGTGATGTAAAGACCATACACGTACTAGGGAATCGTATTCTAGACGACTCCGCACAAATACACATTATAATAATATTTTGACGGTTAGTTCCATTTTGAATTTGTAGGTTGATCTGATTACGAATCCTAACGGTTTAATTCCGTCAATAGTGAAATTAATATTATGATATACGGATAACAGATTTTCAACATCCAAAACCCCTAAATCCATAACTTTAGTAACTGGTACAAGATTTACACCATTATTTATTTGTTACGGACCAATGTCCAATTACAAAAACAAAATGAAATAAACAAGAGCTACAGAAAATGAACAGCACATACATAATACAAGAATGAAGCAACGACAAAAAGAGGACAAAAATATATATTTGAGTGAACATTCAAGTCAAAACCTAAATATGGTTTTAGTAGAGTCCATGATTTTAGACGTTCTAAATGAGACAAACTTGGAGGTCTTATTTCGTAAAGCCCTACAAAAATCATTTAGACTGTTACCAAAAATTTCAAGGCCCTGGCTTGAGTTAACAAATCTGGACAGAACAGTAGAAAATGGTATCCATAATTAGTAGAGTGTTTATTGAGGAAAGGCAATTCATTGGTTCTGAGTATACGGCAATGAATGTAGTACTGAATGAGTTGCAACAAAGAAGGTGAGTCAATATTACAATGAATTATTTTTAAAATGTAAATAAGATCAAGTTTTTCCTACGCTTTTCTAATGTAGAAATGTTTATTGTTTGCTCAAATTCAACATAGGAGTAATCGCCTTTGCCTCACCTTAATCTCCATGCAATTCCACGCAAGAAGCGATGTTGTACAGATTCAATATGATGAATATGAATAGTATAGAAAGGAGACCAAATGACACTGGCATATTCAAGATGAGAGCGAATTAGTGAGCAGTAAAGAATTTCTAGGGTATTTATATTCTTAAAGTCATATGCAATTCTATTGATGAAGTCGAGAAGTTTTAGTGATTTATTAGTGACATTATTGATTGGTCACGTAAAGAAAGCTTGCAATCTAAGGTGACACCGAGGTCCTTAATAGATCTGACGGTAGATAGGGTCACACACTATTTAATTTATAATCGAACACGATTGGTTCATTTGCTCTATATAATGCTTTGTTGCCTATCACATAAGTAAGATTTAAAGAATGATAATAAAGGGTGTCTAATACCGGCAATAAGAATTGAGTGATTAACTTGTTGTTTTTTTTACGTTGTTAATTTAGTTCTTCTGATAGATAAAATAATCCTACGACCATTCCACATTTCTGTAAGGCTTAACTCGGTGTTGTGGTCATACACAAAGAATCACAAAAACAATTCACTTCCTCGTTTCCGTTTGAAATTCTCGTATGCACCTACCGTTTCCGTACGTGATACTACAAAGCTTTTAAAGGTCGCAGGGTGAAAAATCGACGTCAAAACTTGATCTTTGACCAAAACATCTCGCCGATCGCTTATTTACATCCCAAAAAGAAAAAAATATATGTATAGTCCATACGCTATGTATAAAAATCGTAATAAGGAACTCCAGTCCCATTTTTTATTTATTTTTTTATCAATAATTACGTTCAAACTTAAATACCAGTATATTTTGTTTTTCTTTTTCTAAAGTGAGTGTTCATAGATAAAATAATAATAATAAAGTACGCCAAAACGCTCCAAATCTATGGCTAGTCGGTTTTGATCAGTTTTGAGGTTAGAATATCAAATTTCAAAACGAGCATGAGGTTTATACCGTACATAATTTTATATTCTATACACAGTTAACCATAACCAAACATTTGTAATAAAATTATGTACCTTTTTAGACATTTTTACTCAAAGAATAATAATAGTGTTGATCATTCATATTATCATAATATCGGCATTGATAATTGTTTTGCTCATGAATACTCTAATTTCTTTATATTGAACAACAATTATAACGTACTTAAAGTCACCAAAATTATGTTTAAATTTGGCCAAAACTAAAAAAGTACATAATTAAAATACAAAACAAAATCGAAAAATGAAAATGTCTATACTAATACAAAATCAGAATGGTCACCTGACGTCAAATGTTCCAAAATTTTTAATTTTCTATCTACTGAATGTAAGTGTCCAAACATATCATCTTTGAACACATACAAAAATGAAATAAAAAACTGGATTAAAACCAAAGATATCAACCTTTTCCTGCTACAACTGTATATTTTCCCCACTTTTCTTTCTTTGTTTTTCGATTTGTTTTCTTATCTAACTTAAAATCTTTTATTTAACTTACCTTTAACATCCATGTAGTAATACAAATAAACCAATATACTGCAACTAACTGATACCAGGTATACCCACGCACTGGCCTTGCCTATGTGGGATTTTTTGTTTTATATACATTACTCATAGGTTGTTCAGATGTATTTATAATTTAATGTTAAAAAAAAACAAAATGTTTATAATCATTGTACCTTATTTGTGTGAATGTATGTTTCAAAAAATGAATTAATAAATAAAAATAAAATAAACATGCAATAGTACTGACATAACACGCTGTTTTGATGAGGCGATGTTTTTATTCATTTTTAAATAACGATATACAAATTCAACGTATAAAATGTATATATTCAGAATGGGCGTTTGCTGATCTATATGAATATGTATTTTTAAAGCAATTGTATTTTTCAGTGGAGTTGCTTAAATATTACTTGCCTAAATTGACTTCACACAAGTTGTTAATCTTAGATCTCTATGGCTTCTCTAGACATGTAAAAGGTAACATCCAAACATATTCCTGTGGCACATTTTCCGCACTAGGAGGTAAATTAAAAGCAACACATATGTAGGCGGTCGTTTCATTAAACTGTCAATTTCAAAAAACATCCATGGTGTAGGTACAAGATTTCCTAAATATTTCAACAAATATTTTATTCTAAAGTAGGTAATTTAACTCTTACTGAAAATTTTACGCATCAAATTGTGTTAAAAATATTGTAATATATGCATACTCGTACAGTATTGTAGAGGAAAGGGTTCCAACAAATTAGTAATAACCCATAAATTAACTAACCATAATGCCGTTTCTCCGTCATCAAATTGTGTTAAAAATATTGTAATATCTGCATACTCGTACAGTATCGTAGAGGAAAGGGTTCCAACAAATTAGTAATAACCCATAAATTAACTAACCATCATGCCGTTTCTCCGTCTTCAAATTGTGTTAAAAATATTGTAATATCTGCATACTCGTACAGTATCGTAGAGGAAAGGGTTCCAACAAATTATTAATAACCCATGAATTAACTAACCATTATTCCTTTTCTCCGTCATCAAATTGTGTTAAAAATATTGTAATATCTGCATACTCGTACAGTATCGTAGAGGAAAGGGTTCCAACAAATTATTAATAACCCATGAATTAACTAACCATTATTCCTTTTCTCCGTCATCAAATTGTGTTAAAAATATTGTAATATCTGCATACTCGTACATTATCATAGAGGAAAGGGTTCTAACAATTAGTAATAACCCATGAATTAATTAACCATCACGCTGTTTCTCCGCAGGGGTAGGCAGAGAGGACAGACCGCCAAAGAAGTCGATCTTGGCATACACTCCTTGCTTCATTCACATTCGTACATAGTCCCATACATTCTCTTCTGTTATTCTGACTTCTGACATAGCCCGACTCAAGTATTTGATTCATTCGGTCGTGCAATCTCTTCCTAGAGCGTCCCCGACATTCTCCTTATACTCCTTTCTTTGTTCATTCGCTCTACGTGCCCAAAAAAATATAAGCGACCTTTTCTTAAACTTACATCAGCCTTGCATTCTTTACAAATCTCGACTTTGTTCACACGATCACACATGTTTTACCCCACATTTTCCTCAGAGATCTCATGTGTACAGCATTCAGTTTACTTTCATCCTTCCTCTGCCAGTTTTATGCCTCACTTCCATACATTAGGATTGGTATCAGCACTCCATTGCGGACTGCTAGCTTGGCTTCTTTAGACAAATATTGTTAGCACCAACCGCGTTCGTGGAGTTTCCTTATAATATAAATTTGTAATATTTAAATCACGTATTTCCTTAACAACTCGTTTAATTTTAGTATAATTTTCCATCCTTGATAGAAAAAAGTCACGTTCGTGTTGGTTATGTTCTCCTTCAACTTATATTATAGTTTCCTCGTCGTACAGTGCATTAGTTGAATTAATCTAGATAGACAAAACGGATTTTTTAAATTATTTTTTAATGGGAAAATCCGAAATGGTGTATAAACATTTCCTAATGTGGTTCAACGAAATGATTTCAACGATTGAAGTCAGACTTTGTAAGTCGATCAATTATTATTTTGTCCGTTGAATTTGGTTACTTCTAGTGACAAGTCGTTCTATTCAATTAAAGTACCCACCTAATGACGCTGTGTAAAAGAGCTGCGCACATTGTTTCATACAAAACTTATTTTTGGATTTTTTGCCAAAATACACATCCAAACTGAATGATACTTTTGTAAAATTAAAGTGATACAGGTCATAAGTACGGGAAACACCGCGCTATGCTAATCCTGAATACGGTACTCGAGGTCTGTCTACCTGGGGGTAATTTACAAACGCCCGGCTTTAAATCCCGGGAATTTTGCAGTCGCCAGAAGAAGGCAGTTAAGAGAATTAACTTGGTTAGCAACAACGAACCAATCACAAGACATCCAGTTACAGAACCGAAAGTCTGAAGAAACCCGACGCCATGTTCGGACATTATAAAAACGCAGACTTTGGCCGAAGCAAGTTCAGTGGACACAGATGAGTCAGGGGAGACCGTCGAGCCAGTCGTGGTAGTCGAGACTTCCGTCTCCTACAAAGCAAGCGGGTCGCTTGCCTCCCCAGCCCGAGAAGCTGCGGGAATTATTAACCGCCTTGGCAGGAACTGCCGAACCCAAACGCCCAGCGTTCGAGTGCAGTCGAGTGCCTTTCGCCTCCTGCCTTCCGACGCTGTGGTTCCATCAAGGCGTATACTCACAGCCGCAGGAATCACCACCAGACAGCAGTCGAGCGCCTTTGGCATTCTGCTGATCATCTTCTTGAACCGTCTCAAACCGGGCATCAAGCGGAACCCGAACCGCGTGTCCGCCCGGCACCAAAACCTCCCCCTACCGGAAGTACCACCTGCTCTCTGAGACTTCCAACACCAACATTGAGACGACTGGTAATCTCCCCACTGGACCGTGTGCAGATTACCCGTAAAAATAGTTTTCGTGTAATAAGTGAAACCCACAATACCTACTAGTAAAGAATGTGTTTTATATTGTGAACGAATAAAAAAACTTGACATTCAACTAAGTTACCTGTTTTCTACTGAACCCCAATGACCCCATCATGTCAAAAGGTTTATTAAATATCCAGTATAGATTAGAAGTACTTTATTGTTTTTTATCTTAAATTGTGTTATATAGGGCATTAAAGAAAACATTTTTCGTGATTTTAGACGCCACTTTGAAAATTATTTGCACTTTCATTTTTTTTTTAAATATATTTATTTGCTACATAAGTTTGTTTTTCGGGTCGATATTTTAATTTATATAAGGCAAATTTGTGTTAAATAAGTCGTTTTAAATTTAAATTTAAGTCAATCATAACACTTATTTTATAATTACTTTATGTTTCAATATATTTTGGCAAATAATTGCTAAAGTTGCCTCTGAAATCACGAAAATTCGATTTATTAATAACCTTTTTTTGTACGTTCAGAAAAAAACATCTAATCCGTACTAGATATTTGCTATACCTTTTAATGAAAAAGAAGATCGTTCGGTTTAGGTGTTTTGGCATCAAATCCAAAATAATAGTTTTGTATGAAACAGGCCACGCAGCCGTACCCATAAAGTTTTAGCGCATGCCCGAGGTTTTCACTATCACCGACTGTAATTATTGTTGTAGTAATAGTTCTACTAAGAAAGATAATAAAATACATTTAATTATTGCTCTTTCAAACAAAGTTCATTGAGTTCACTCCTTCCTATCCTCTAAAAGACACTCCACACAGCATCCCCAAAGACGATATAGGCCTTGAGAGAAATTAATTCCCTCATAGCCTCTTGTGTGGAGTTACTGTAAAAAAATATGTTCAAGTGTTGTTACATGACCAATAATCAATTCATTAGCTTAATTAGTAAGTTGGAAGGTCTGACATACCGTGGATACAAACAAAAAATCTATAATTGCCTAGTGATGACAAGTTTTGTTTGTTTCGTGCCAACAAAATTAGGTAACGCTAATGCTGATTGTATGATTACGTGGCCGTCTTCACTCTATTGCCGTCTGATTAAATTCATATTTTCTAAAGAAAGTGAAGAATTCGCGGTAATAAAAATTGTTGGACCTGTGATTATGGAATTAAACCAATGGCAACTTTTGACAAGTGGCAACACTAATACGCGCATGCATATTCAGCAGCGAACGAAATGTTGGGGCATTTAAAAAACGAACTGCAATTAACTTCGTGTAACGTTGGCTTGGAATTCATAATTCATAATCCCTACATATTAAAATCTTCCGTATAAAGTGTAATAAAATTGATCTGTTTTAAATAAGAGTTCTATTAAGGGGGCAGACTCAAATAAGGCGGTAAACGTCACTTCGCAGTATGCTAACGTAAGCAATACAACACATAATTTATCTGCAAATTCTTAACAGAAAGTTACGAAAGTTTCTAAGGTTTTCAGTGACGTAAATTCTTAAACTGTAATCTTTTACATTATGTATGAAATATCTACTGTAATTTTAAGTAAAAAGCTCGACAGTGCCTTCGCCGTTATGTTAACTGCATCCATTACAAACATATTTAATTAAAATCTTTCCATATTCTCAGAGTAAATAAGATCAAGAACCAAGAGCGTTTATTAAGAATAATTCAGTAAATCTAGATTTTCACTGTAATTCCCTCAAAGTTCAGGAATTTTTAAATTCAGTTCCGTCATACAAAAAACGTATGAGAATTTCGGGCCCGCGCGATTGTTGATAAAACGATTTATTTCGTCGGAGTAAATCAGTTGTGAGAAGTCCTTCAGAGCGAGCGGACGTCGATTTGAAATTCGATATTTCTGTCTGTTTTATGACGAATAACTGGGAAGAGAGGTGTTAAACTGCCAATGTAAGAATTACGTATTTTTGATTTTTTTTTGTTGTAATCACATTTCTTTGCAACGTTCTTTAAAATGGTCCAAAAAGTGATTAATTTATTATACGGCACAATATAAAAGACCTGCGCAATGGAAAAAACTGACAGACGTGATAAACTACAAGATTATATATTTGCAGGCTGTCAAAAGCAAAACTAATGAATGAACGAATTATTTTTAAAAACTTAACATTTTTTGTGCCCATATAATTTACAATCTTGACGCGCCTGACTGCATATATAAATAAGTATGCCGATGTGTGCCTATCAAAATCCATAGTTTTAGCGGCTTTAATCTTGAATTTCTAGATATTCACACCGATTTGGTTAGAAAGCGGCGTAAGTCATGTTAGGGGGGGTGCTGATATCAAATTTAATGTCAACCTGAGTAATTTCGATGGTCATTTTGAATTTTGAGTTCTCTACCGATTTGGTTCAAAATTGGAATTAAAGTGTTTGGAGGTACACTGAAATCAAATGCGAAGAATGATAACAAAGAATGTTTTTCTTCATTTAGAACAGCTGTATTTCGGACGATATTAGTTCCTTGGAGACCAATTTGTTTTCAAATTGTACCATCTATAGCCTACTTTAAAAAGTATAGATTAACCTTTACCGAAAAATTACTCCTTCACTGTCAAAATTGACCAAAACACTAAAAAATAGCGAAGAATGATAACTTACAAAAAATTTGCATAATTTAGAACTGCTGTATCTCGGACACTATTAAGTCCTTAGAAACGTATTTGATTTCAAATTATATTGTAGCATATTTTCATAAGAAGCAATCACTTTGTGGTTTGACATTGTATTAAGTAAATGAAACACGTTGTTATAAACCACGAATATATTTTATTTTCACCAACCGGTTTCGCTTAACTCATAAATAATAAAGTTATTATATTTACCCTGATGAAGCTTGAGTTAAGCGAAACCGGTTGGTGAAAATAAAATATATTCGTGGTTTATAACAATGTGTTGCATTTACTTAATATAGCAGATTTGGTCTACTTTGCTTGTGGGAGGGGAAGGGGAAGATAGGAGACTTTTGTGAAAATACTCCCTGTTATAGGTATTATTCACCTGCAAAATTTCAGTTTTTCTTATTGCCTTCATCGACTGAACTACTGGTGAATTGTATTCAAGCTTATTGTCTGCATCTGGAGTGGGTTGTAAATCATTGTTTTCTACCTATGTTATATTTTTACTGCTGTTTAGTATACAATATTGAAGGGCGTTTCGAAATCCAAAAAATTATCAAAAGACAAATAATTTTTATTCCCGTTTAATAAACGGGATCTAATTCACATCCGCCATCTTGGTTCCTAAGTTAAATGTAATAGTCGGATTCCTTAACCATTAATAAAAACCAAAGCCATTGAAAGAACAGCCATATAAAAAAGCATCTAATTCATTTCAACCATCTTGAATCCACAAGTGGACAATCGAAAATCGGATTCCTTGATTCAAAAACCATGAAAATAATTCCCTATGTCAAAAACTGTGCTTATAAGTATTTCTGAGCAGGTGGTCCACGTTACCCATTTCTATAATATTTCCGAAGCAAAAATAAAAGATTATGCTGTGAAGAAATAAATACGTAAATAGTAACAAAAAAAAATTGAGAAAGGGAAGCACTTTGTATGGGTACTGTCAATTATTAATATATTATATAGAAATTAAAAAAAAAACATATTCTCATCATTTACCCTAACCTATACCAACAGATCGACTTTCTTTACTTTGCAGTAAGCGGAAAAAAATCCTCCCTTTTCCGACTGCTAAGTTAAGTCTGTCAAGCTTCTATTAATTTATTGTTATACAGCGAATAAACGAAAAAAATATACAGCAAATGTCTTTTGTTTCGTATTGCATCAATACACTGAACATTTTTTTTAATCCGGCGTGGTCTACATTATCCACATTTACCCAATCCTGCTGCCGGATCGTGGTGGTCCGTGGTTTTGAGTTTGAGGCCTAAAATTCCTAACGGCGGTGAATACGCGGTTTTATACTGGACCCTTAATTTGAATATCCGATCCCATCCTTTAAACTAGCACCCCGATAAAATTATATGTTGTACTTTTAGATTTATAATTTTTTTAAAATTATTATGTCCAGCTAGCATGTTCTGTCGATTCACTGTGCGTCATGACAATATAATGTTGAGGACTAAAAACATAATTGCTCTAAAGTAAATAAACACTGAACATTGTATTCGCAGGTTTTAATTAAAATATTAATTGCGTTCCCAAGGAGAAGCTGCGCACTGCGCACTGCGCACTGAGTACTGAGTGTTTTAAATGCGGTTATTAATAATGCTATGAAAATATTTACGAAAAGAAGATTTACGAATTTGGTATCAACTAGAAACATAATTTCAAATCGTTTTTAGTCATACAAATAACCCTTTGTTGAGGTATTTGAAAACCTTTGTGAAAATTTATACTTTGTTATTGAATTTTATTTTTTTATATATTAATAAATACAATAAAATAGAATACTTTAATTTGTTTTCATTTAAACTACTATTAGTATTGCCAAAAGGATGGTTTAAAAAAGATTGTTCAAACGGTTTGAAATACGGTGACTGGAAGAGACTCCTCAAACAATTTAACTAATTAACCATCACACCGTTTCCCCGCATAGGTAGGCAGAGAGGACGGACCGCCAAACAACTTGATCATGGCATACACTTCTTACTTCATTCACATTCATACATCGTCTCATATATTCTCTTCTGTTATTCCGACTTCTGACATGGCCCGACTCGAGTATTTGATTCACCTGATCGTGCCATGTCTTCCTCAGACGTCCCCGACTTCTTCTTCCATTCACATTCGCGTCATATATTCACATTATACGCCTTTCTTCTTCCATTCGATCTACATGCCCAAACCATCTAAGCGTCCCTTTCTGAATCTTGCTCATTAAGCTTACATCAGCCTTGTATTCTCTACGAATATCAACATTTTTCACACGATCATACATGGTTTTACCACACATTTGTCTCAGAGATCTCATTTCTACAGCATTCTCTATACTTTCATCCTTCCTCTGCCAGTTCCATGCCTCACTGCCATACATCAGGTTTGGTAGCAGAACCCCATTGTGGACTGCTTGTTTTGCTTCTTTCGACAACTTTTTGTTTGCGCCAACCGAGTTCATTCCTCCGTTAATGGAGTTCCCTCCATTCACCCTTCTTTCAATATTCCTATCAGTCTTTCCGTTTCTCGTAAACATGCTCCCAAATACATAAACTCATCACCTGCTCCAAGTATTCATCATTAATAAATATATTGCAAAAATTTTTCGTACTCTCTCTTTCAAACACCATGACTTTGGGCTTACTTACATTCATCACTAACTCATTCTTCATACACACTTCGTTCATCTTAGATAGGAGGGACTGTAGATATTCTATACTGTTAGTAATGGTCCCCACATCATTAGTATACAAGAAGCAAGATACTTGCAGATTACTCATTTTGGCGCCGAAGCCCACCTCTTTCAATTCTTGCATACAATTATCCATGTATAGATTGAATAACCACGGTGACATTACGCAGCCTTGCTTAACACCTTTTGGGATGTCAAACCACCCGTAAAATTACCATTTGCCCTAACACATGCAGCGCTTCCCTCGTGCAGAGATTCGATTGCCTGTACGAGATTCCTATTCACTCCACACTTGGACAACACCTTCCATATTTTTTTTCTGTCAACTCTGTCGTATCCTTTTTGTAGATCTACGAAAGCACAGAAAATTTTCTGGTTTTTTGCCAGAAACTTCTCCGTGAGCAACGAGGAAATAAACAATTTAATATAAGATTAAAAAACTGTCTACTTCCTTGCTCGTGTAGTGGAACACCTTAAGAGGAATGGCTGCCCTTCCTGTTTTGCACATACTTAATTTTGGATTTGAGGCCAAAATACCCATCCAAACTGAAGGATATATATTTTTTATTAAAGGTTTAGTAAATATCTAGTATGGATGAGAAGAATTTTATTTATTTTTATTATAAATTATGTAGTATATGCCATAAAAAATCAGTTTTCATCATTTTAGAGGCAATTTAGAAAATTATTTTCGGGTTTATTGTTTTTTTTTTATTTATCATATTTGCTATATAAACATTATTAAGTACATAAAGGTATAAAAACAAAATATTTAAAAAAAAACGTATTTTCGGGTCGATATATCAATAATAATAATAATAATAATCGGATGATTTTTATAGCGCCGCTTTTGTGAGAAATCACCTCAGGGGCGCTGTACAAATATTACTTCCTATTCTTATATTATTCTTATATTACGTCTATTCTATGAATTTATTATTATTTATTTTTTTTTTTGGACAGGCCATCATTACACATTATTTATAGACCATATAAAGAGATGAAGTTAAATTATATTCAAGAATGTATTTAATATTACAAGACGCTAATACAAATGATAGAGTGATTGTTTCCATTATATTCAAGAATGTATTATTATTATTAATTTAAAGTTCACCATAATGCTTAATTAAATATTTAAAAAAAACGTTAATATTACATTTCATTATATTTTCAAAGCACACGAGGCAAAACCTTTTTTTAAATTCACCGTTAGCCCTCAAATAATTGTTAAACTGACTCAAAAATCGCGAAAAATCAATTCCTTTAATGGCCCATATTTCATAATTTAAAATTACTTCTAATCCATACTAGATACTTACTATACTTTTCGGTGAAAAAAAAATCATTAGGTTTTTGTTCGAGTATTTTGGCCTCAAATCAAAAATTATGTTTTGTATGAAACATACCGCGCAACCGTTCCTCTTAATAAGGTGCACAAATTAGCATTTTAAAGGATCGACATCTGACTACAATTTTACAAATGTTATTAGCACCTGAATTTTACGATGCATTATCTGTGTATCACATATAAATTTATTTCTACCATATTGGTTTTCTTACTTTTATTACTATTTTTTTTTCTATTTTGTTCTATCATAGCACAATATTATATTTTATAGCTTATTTCTATAGTTGCGTTACTATGGTGGTGTTACTCCATTCAAAGAAGGGAATCGATTTCTCTATTGAATTGGGTAGTTTTGTTAAAAAATGTGTGTTTTTGCAACTAGCTTTCAATTATATCGTATATCCGTATTATTACATCAATTATTCGTCAAATATATTGTATATCTGTATTATTACATCTATTATACGTAAATTATGTGGTATATCTGTATTCTTACATCTATTATACGTAAATTATGTCGTATATCTGTATCATTACCGGTCAGTGGCTGAGTTGGCATCGCGTTTGGGTCTCATCCAGGTGTCGTGAGTTCAACTCCTCGGCTGGCTAAGTCTTCCATTACGACACAAGCAACATCTTCCGCTTACTGTGATGGTAGTAGGAGGGTTTAAAATATTGTCAGGTTATTCGTAACTCGGGAATATTTGTCTTTCTTTTTTAACTAACTGACTAAATTACATCTATTATACGTCAATTATATCGTACGAGTATATTTTTATTATTACATCTATCATACGTCAATTATATCATATATCTGTATTATTACATCTTTTATACGTCAATTATATCGTATATCTGTATTATTACATCTATAATACATGAATTACATCGTATACCTGTATTATTACATCTATTATACGTCAATTATATTACATTCAAAAATATTTTTTTCTGTATACGTCAGAACTGTGGGTGCATTACACTGCATCTCAATTGCAAAACATAAAAATCACCTACAATAATTCAAATCGGCAACTATTCCAAGATATCGCAGCGCTACAGAAATATTCCGGAAGGACGAGTGCACTTTTTTTGCCCATTTCTCCTCCACCGCATGGGAAGCCCATGGTACGCGAATCCAAGAATACCGTCATTACTGCCGTTATTATTATGTACACTTATATAACGTATTGCATTGCACGACCCCTGCATACCTTCTGGAATAAAGAATTATTATTGTTACTATTATTAAAATTTACGAAAGAAACGAAAATCACTTATTGGCTAACGAGTATTAATATTTTGACATATCTACAAATTGGATTGCGCACAAAATGCATGAGAAATGGGAACGTATAGTTTTCATGATAAAATAAGAGAGCTTTCCTACAGTTTTCGGTTTTCATAAGATTTTCCATTTAGTATGTATATACCTACCGGTATTATGAGTACTCCCAATAATGAATATAATGGACTTACAACGTATAATACAATATACGTATAACATAATTTAAAGAATTGATTACGGCTGAATTAAGGAATATAAAAACGGAACTGCTCGGCTTTATAAATGTGACAATCCAGACATGGGTGGCAGCAATATACAATAAATTTACAGAATTGATTACGGCTGAATTAAGGAATATAAAAACGGAACTGCTCGGCTTTAAGAATGTGACAATCCAGACATAGGTGGCAGCAATATAAAATAAATTTACAGAATTGATAACGGCTGAAATAAGGAATATAAAAACGGAACTGCTCGGCTTTAAGAATGTGAATATCCAGACATAGGTGTCAGCAATATACAATAAATTTACAGAATTGATTACGGCTGAATTAAGGAATATAAAAACGGAACTGCTCGGCTTTATAAAAGTGATAATCCAGACATAGGTGGCAGCAATATACAATAAATTTACAGAATTGATTACGGCTGAATTAAGGAATATAAAAACGGAACTGCTCGGCTTTAAGAATGTGACAATCCAGACATAGGTGGCAACAATATACAATAAATTTACAGAATTGATTACGGCTGAATTAAGGCATATGAAAACGGAACTTCTCGGCTTTAAGAATGTGACAATCCAGACATAGGTGGCAGCAATATAAAATAAATTTACAGAATTGATTACGGCTGAATTAAGGAATATAAAAACGGAACTGCTCGGCTTTATAAATGTGACAATCCAGACATAGGTGGTAGCAATATACAATAAATTTACAAAATTGATTACGGCTGAATTAAGGAAGATAAAAACGGAACTGCTCGGCTTTAAGAATGTGACAATCCAGACATAGGTGGCAGCAATATACAATAAATTTACAGAATTGATTACGGCCGAATAAGGGAATATAAAAACGGAACAGCTCGGCTTTAAGAATGTGACAATCCAGACATAGGTGGCAGCAATATACAATGAATTTACAGAATTGATTACGGCTCAATTAAGGAATATAAAAACGGAACTGCTCGGATTTAAGAATGTGACAATCCAGACATAGGTGGCAGCAATATACAATGAATTTAAAGAATTGATTACGGCTAAATTGAGGAATATAAAAACAAATTTACAGAATTGATTACGGCTGAATTAAGGAATATAAAAACGGAACTGCTCGGCTTTAAGAATGTGACAATCCAGACATAGGTGACAACAATATACAATGAATTTACAGAATTGATTACGGCTGAATTAAGGAATATAAAAACGGAACTGCTCGGATTTAAGAATGTGACAATCCAGACATAGGTGGCAGCAATATACAATAAATTTACAGAATTGATTACGGCTGAATTGAGGAATATAAAAACGGAACTGCTCGGCTTTAAGAATGTGACAATCCAGACATAGGTGGCAGCAATATACAATAAATTGACAGAATTGATTACGGCTGAATTAAGAAATATAAAAACGGAAATGCACGGCTTTAAGAATGTGACAATCCAGACATAGGTGGCAGCAATATACAATAAATTTACAGAATTTATTACGGCTGAAATAAGGAATATAAAAACGGAACTGCTCGGCTTTAAGAATGTGAATATCCAGACATAGGTGGCAGCAATATACAATAAAATTACAGAATTGATTACGGCTGAATTAAGGAATATAAAAACGGAACTGCTCGGCTTTATAAAAGTGATAATCCAGACATAGGTGGCAGCAATATACAATAAATTTACAGAATTGATTACGGCTGAATTAAGGAATATAAAAACGGAACTGCTCGGCTTTAAGAATGTGACAATCCAGACATAGGTGGCAACAATATACAATAAATTTACAGAATTGATTACGGCTGAATTAAGGCATATGAAAACGGAACTTCTCGGCTTTAAGAATGTGACAATCCAGACATAGGTGGCAGCAATATAAAATAAATTTACAGAATTGATTACGGCTGAATTAAGGAATATAAAAACGGAACTGCTCGGCTTTATAAATGTGACAATCCAGACATAGGTGGTAGCAATATACAATAAATTTACAAAATTGATTACGGCTGAATTAAGGAAGATAAAAACGGAACTGCTCGGCTTTAAGAATGTGACAATCCAGACATAGGTGGCAGCAATATACAATAAATTTACAGAATTGATTACGGCCGAATAAGGGAATATAAAAACGGAACAGCTCGGCTTTAAGAATGTGACAATCCAGACATAGGTGGCAGCAATATACAATGAATTTACAGAATTGATTACGGCTCAATTAAGGAATATAAAAACGGAACTGCTCGGATTTAAGAATGTGACAATCCAGACATAGGTGGCAGCAATATACAATGAATTTAAAGAATTGATTACGGCTAAATTGAGGAATATAAAAACAAATTTACAGAATTGATTACGGCTGAATTAAGGAATATAAAAACGGAACTGCTCGGCTTTAAGAATGTGACAATCCAGACATAGGTGACAACAATATACAATGAATTTACAGAATTGATTACGGCTGAATTAAGGAATATAAAAACGGAACTGTTTCGGATTTAAGAATGTGACAATCCAGACATAGGTGGCAGCAATTTACAATAAATTTACAGAATTGATTACGGCTGAATTGAGGAATATAAAAACGGAACTGCTCGGCTTTAAGAATGTGACAATCCAGACATAGGTGGCAGCAATATACAATAAATTGACAGAATTGATTACGGCTGAATTAAGAAATATAAAAACGGAAATGCACGGCTTTAAGAATGTGACAATCCAGACATAGGTGGCAGCAATATACAATGATTTTACAGAATTGATTACGGCTGAAATAAGGAATATGAAAACGGAACTGCTCGGCTTTAAGAATATGACAATCCAGACATAGGTGGCAGCAATATACAATAAATTTACAGAATTGATTACGGCTGAATTAAGGAATTTAAAAACGGAACTGCTCGGCTTTAAGAATGTGACAATCCAGACATAGGTGGCAGCAATATACAATGAATTTACAGGATTGCGGCTGAATTAAGGAATATAAAAACGGAACTGCTCGGCTTTAAGAATGTGACAATCCAGACATAGGTGGAAGCAATATACAATAAATTTACAGAATTGATTACGGCTGAATTAAGGAATATAAAAACGGAACTGCTCGGCTTTAAGAATGTGACAATCCAGACATAGGTGGCAGCAATATACAATAAATTTACAGAATTTATTACGGCTGAAATAAGGAATATAAAAACGGAACTGCTCGGCTTTAAGAATGTGAATATCCAGACATAGGTGGCAGCAATATACAATAAAATTACAGAATTGATTACGGCTGAATTAAGGAATATAAAAACGGAACTGCACGGCTTTAAGAATGTGATAATCCAGACATAGGTGGCAGCAATATACAATGAATTTACAGAATTGATTACGGCTGAATTAAGGAATATAAAAACGGAAAAACACGGCTTTAAGAATGTGACAATCCAGACATAGGTGGCAGCAATATACAATGAATTTACAGAATTAATTACCGCTGAATTAAGGAATATAAAAACCTAACTGCACGGCTTTAAGAATGTGATAATCCAGACATAGGTGGCAGCAATATACAATGAATTTACAGAATTGATTACGGCTGAATTAAGGAATATAAAAACGGAACTGCACGGCTTTAAGAATGTGACAAACCAGACATAGGTGGCAGCAATATACAATAAATTTACAGAATAGATTACGGCTGAATTAAGGAATATAAAAACAGAACTGCTCGGCTTTAAGAATGTGACAATCTAGACATAGGTGGCAGCAATATCCAATAAATTTACAGAATTGATTACGGCTTAATAAGGGAATATAAAAACGGAAATGCTCGGCTTTAAGAATGTGACAATCCAGACATAGGTGGCAGCAATATACAACGAATTTACAGAATTGATTACGGCTGAATTAAGAAATATAAAAACGGAACTGCTCGGCTTTAAGAATCCGACAATCCAGACATAGGTGGCAGCAATATACAATAAATTGACAGAATTGATTACGGCTGAATTAAGAAATATAAAAACGGAATTGCAGGGCTTTAAGAATGTGACAATCCAGATATAGGTGGCAGCAATATACAATAAATTTACAGAATTGATTACGGCCGAATAAGGGAATATAAAAACGGAACAGCTCGGCTTTAAGAATGTGACAATCCAGACATAGGTGGCAGCAATATACAATGAATTTACAGAATTGATTACGGCTGAATTAAGGAATATAAAAACGGAGCTGACCGGCTTTAAGAATGTGACAATCCAGACATAGGTGGCAGCAATATTCAATAAATTTACAGAGATGATTACGGCTGAATTAAGTAATATAAAAACGGAACTGCTCGGCTTTAAGAATGTGACAATCCCGACATAGGTGGCAGCAATATACAACGAATTTACAGAAATGATTACGGCTGAATTAAGCAATATAAAAACGGAACTGCTCGGCTTTAAGAATGTGACAATCCAGACATAGGTGGCAGCGATATACAATAAATTAACAGACATGATTACGGCTGAATTAAGGAATATAAAAACGGAACTGCTCGGCTTTAAGAATGTAACAATCCAGACATAGGTGGCACCAATATACAATGAATTTACAGAATTGAATATAAAAACGGAAGTGCTCGGCTTTACGAATGTGACAATCCAGACATAGTTGGCAGCAATATACAATAAATTTACAGAATTGATTACGGCTGAATTAAGGAATATAAAAACGGAACTGCTCGGATTTAAGAATGTGACAATCCAGACATAGGTGGCAGCAATATACAATAAATTTACAGAATTGATTACGGCCGAATAAGGGAATATAAAAACGGAACAGCTCGGCTTTAAGAATGTGACAATCCAGACATAGGTGGCAGCAATATACAATGAATTTACAGAATTGATTACGGCTGAATTAAGGAATATAAAAACGGAACTGACCGGCTTTAAGAATGTGACAATCCAGACATAGGTAAGGCAGCAATATACAATAAATTTACAGAATTGATTATTGGCTCAATTAAGAACATAAAAAACGAACTGCTCGGCTTTTTAAGAATGTGACAATCCAGACATAGGTGACAAACAATATACAATGAATTTACAGAATTGATTACGGCTGAATTAAGGAATATAAAAATGGAACTGCACGGCTTTGAGAATGTGACCATCCAGACATAGGTGGCAGCAATATACAATAAATTTACAGAATTCGTTACGGCTGAATTAAGGAATATAAAAACGGAACTGCTCGGCTTTAAGAATGTGACAATCCAGACATAGGTGGCAGCAATATACAATAAATTGACAGAATTGATTACGGCTGAATTAAGAAATATAAAAACGGAACTGCACGGCTTTAAGAATGTGACAATCCAGACATAGGTGGCAGCAATATACAATAAATTTACAGAATTGATTACGGCTGAATTAAGGAATATAAAACGAAACTGCTCATTTTAAGAACTGGACAATCCAGGCATAGGCAGCAATATACAATGACTAAAGAATTGACATGGCTAAATTGGAGGAATATACAATAAATTGACAGAATTGATTACGGCTGAATTAAGGAATATAAAAACGGAACTGCTCGGCTTTAAGAATGTGACAATCCAGACATAGGTGACAACAATATACAATGAATTTACAGAATTGATTACGGCTGAATTAAGGAATATAAAAACGGAACTGCTCGGATTTAAGAATGTTACAATCGAGACATAGGTGGCAGCAATTTACAATAAATTTACAGAATTGATTACGGCTGAATTGAGGAATATAAAAACGGAACTGCTCGGCTTTAAGAATGTGACAATCTAGACATAGGTGGCAGCAATATACAATAAATTTACAGAATTGATTACGGCTGAATTAAGGAATATAAAAACGGAACTGCTCGGCTTTAAGAATCCGACAATCCAGACATAGGTGGCAGCAATATACAACGAATTTACAGAATTGATTACGGCTGAATTAAGCAATATAAAAACGGAACTGCTCGGCTTTAAGAATGTGACAATCCAGACATAGGTGGCAGCGATATACAATAAATTAACAGACATGATTACGGCTGAATTAAGGAATATAAAAACGGAACTGCTCGGCTTTAAGAATGTGACAATCCAGACATAGGTGGCAGCAATATACAATGAATTTACAGAATTGATTACGGCTGAATTAAGGAATATAAAAACGGAGCTGACCGGCTTTAAGAATGTGACAATCCAGACATAGGTGGCAGCAATATTCAATAAATTTACAGAGATGATTACGGCTGAATTAAGTAATATAAAAACGGAACTGCTCGGCTTTAAGAATGTGACAATCCAGACATAGGTGGCAGCAATATACAACGAATTTACAGAATTGATTACGGCTGAATTAAGCAATATAAAAACGGAACTGCTCGGCTTTAAGAATGTGACAATCCAGACATAGGTGGCAGCGATATACAATAAATTAACAGACATGATTACGGCTGAATTAAGGAATATAAAAACGGAACTGCTCGGCTTTAAGAATGTGACAATCCAGACATAGGTGGCAGCAATATACAATGAATTTACAGAATTGATTACGGCTGAATTAAGGAATATAAAAACGGAGCTGACCGGCTTTAAGAATGTGACAATCCAGACATAGGTGGCAGCAATATTCAATAAATTTACAGAGATGATTACGGCTGAATTAAGTAATATAAAAACGGAACTGCTCGGCTTTAAGAATGTGACAATCCCGACATAGGTGGCAGCAATATACAACGAATTTACAGAAATGATTACGGCTGAATTAAGCAATATAAAAACGGAACTGCTCGGCTTTAAGAATGTGACAATCCAGACATAGGTGGCAGCGATATACAATAAATTAACAGACATGATTACGGCTGAATTAAGGAATATAAAAACGGAACTGCTCGGCTTTAAGAATGTAACAATCCAGACATAGGTGGCACCAATATACAATGAATTTACAGAATTGAATATAAAAACGGAAGTGCTCGGCTTTACGAATGTGACAATCCAGACATAGTTGGCAGCAATATACAATAAATTTACAGAATTGATTACGGCCGAATAAGGGAATATAAAAACGGAACAGCTCGGCTTTAAGAATGTGACAATCCAGACATAGGTGGCAGCAATATACAATGAATTTACAGAATTGATTACGGCTGAATTAAGGAATATAAAAACGGAGCTGACCGGCTTTAAGAATGTGACAATCTGGTATATAGGTAGCAATATACAATAAATTTACAGAATTGATTACGGCTCAATTAAGGAATATAAAAACGGAACTGCTCGGCTTTAAGAATGTGACAATCCAGACATAGGTGACAACAATATACAATGAATTTACAGAATTGATTACGGCTGAATTAAGGAATATAAAAACGGAACTGCTCGGATTTAAGAATGTGACAATCCAGACATAGGTGGCAGCAATATACAATGAATTTACAGAATTGATTACGGCTGAATTAAGGAATATAAAAACGGAGCTGACCGGCTTTAAGAATGTGACAATCCAGACATAGTTGGCAGCAATATACAATAAATTTACAGAATTGATTACGGCTGAATTAAGGAATATAAAAACGGAACTGCTCGGATTTAAGAATGTGACAATCCA
Organism: Halesus radiatus; assembly: GCA_022606495.2. Classification (NCBI taxonomy): domain Eukaryota; kingdom Metazoa; phylum Arthropoda; class Insecta; order Trichoptera; family Limnephilidae; genus Halesus; species Halesus radiatus. The sequence goes on along the minus strand of JAHDVE020008519.1, from coordinate 119,361 downwards.
GACATAGGTGGCAGCAATATACAATAAATTTACAGAATTGATTACGGCCGAATAAGGGAATATAAAAACGGAACAGCTCGGCTTTAAGAATGTGACAATCCAGACATAGGTGGCAGCAATATACAATGAATTTACAGAATTGATTACGGCTGAATTAAGGAATATAAAAACGGAACTGACCGGCTTTAAGAATGTGACAATCCAGACATAGGTGGCAGCAATATACAATAAATTTACAGAATTGATTACGGCTCAATTAAGGAATATAAAAACGGAACTGCTCGGCTTTAAGAATGTGACAATCCAGACATAGGTGACGAATAAGGCCAATGAATTTACAGAACTGATTACGCTGAATTAAGGAACATAAAAACGGAACTGCTCGGATTTAAGAATGTGACAATCCAGACATAGGTGGCAGCAATATACAATAAATTTACAGAATTGATTACGGCTGAATTGAGGAATATAAAAACGGAACTGCTCGGCTTTAAGAATGTGACAATCCAGACATAGGTGGCAGCAATATACAATAAATTGACAGAATTGATTACGGCTGAATTAAGAAATATAAAAACGGAACTGCACGGCTTTAAGAATGTGACAATCTAGACATAGGTGGCAGCAATATACAATAAATTTACAGAATTGATTACGGCTGAATTAAGGAATATAAAAACGGAACTGCTCGGCTTTAAGAATCCGACAATCCAGACATAGGTGGCAGCAATATACAATGAATTCAAAGAATTGATTACGGCTAAATTGAGGAATATAAAAACGAATTTACAGAATTGATTACGGCTGAATTAAGGAATATAAAAACGGAACTGCTCGGCTTTAAGAATGTGACAATCCAGACATAGGTGACAACAATATACAATGAATTTACAGAATTGATTACGGCTGAATTAAGGAATATAAAAACGGAACTGCTCGGATTTAAGAATGTGACAATCCAGACATAGGTGGCAGCAATATACAATAAATTTACAGAATTGATTACGGCTGAATTAAGGAATATAAAAACGGAACTGCTCGGCTTTAAGAATGTGACAATCCAGACATAGGTGGCAGCAATATACAATAAATTGACAGAATTGATTACGGCTGAATTAAGAAATATAAAAACGGAACTGCACGGCTTTAAGAATGTGACAATCCAGACATAGGTGGCAGCAATATACAATAAATTTACAGAATTGATTACGGCTGAATTAAGGAATATAAAAACGGAACTGCTCGGCTTTAAGAATGTGACAATCCAGACATAGGTGACAACAATATACAATGAATTTACAGAATTGATTACGGCTGAATTAAGGAATATAAAAACGGAACTGCTCGGATTTAAGAATGTTACAATCGAGACATAGGTGGCAGCAATTTACAATAAATTTACAGAATTGATTACGGCTGAATTGAGGAATATAAAAACGGAACTGCTCGGCTTTAAGAATGTGACAATCTAGACATAGGTGGCAGCAATATACAATAAATTTACAGAATTGATTACGGCTGAATTAAGGAATATAAAAACGGAACTGCTCGGCTTTAAGAATCCGACAATCCAGACATAGGTGGCAGCAATATACAATGAATTTACAGAATTGAATATAAAAACGGAAGTGCTCAGCTTTACGAATGTGACAATCCAGACATAGGTGGCAGCAATATACAATAAATTTACAGAATTGATTACGGCTGAATTAAGGAATATAAAAACGGAACTGCTCGGCTTTAAGAATGTGACAATCCAGACATAGGTGGCACCAATATACAATGAATTTACAGGAATACGGCTGAATTAAGGAATATAAAAACGGAACTGCTCGGCTTTAAGAATGTGACAATCCAGACATAGGTGGCAGCAATATACAATGAATTTACAGAATTGATTACGGCTGAATTAAGGAATATAAAAACGGAGCTGACCGGCTTTAAGAATGTGACAATCCAGACATAGGTGGCAGCAATATTCAATAAATTTACAGAGATGATTACGGCTGAATTAAGTAATATAAAAACGGAACTGCTCGGCTTTAAGAATGTGACAATCCCGACATAGGTGGCAGCAATATACAACGAATTTACAGAAATGATTACGGCTGAATTAAGCAATATAAAAACGGAACTGCTCGGCTTTAAGAATGTGACAATCCAGACATAGGTGGCAGCGATATACAATAAATTAACAGACATGATTACGGCTGAATTAAGGAATATAAAAACGGAACTGCTCGGCTTTAAGAATGTAACAATCCAGACATAGCTGAATTAAGGAATATAAAAACGGAACTGCTCGGCTTTAAGAATGCGACAATCCAGACATAGGTGGCAGCAATATACAATAAATTTACAGAATTGATTACGGCTGAATTAAGGAATATAAAAATGGAACTGCACGGCTTTGAGAATGTGACCATCCAGACATAGGTGGCAGCAATATACAATAAATTTACAGAATTCGTTACGGCTGAATTAAGGAATATAAAAACGGAACTGCTCGGCTTTAAGAATGTGACAATCCAGACATAGGTGGCAGCAATATACAATAAATTGACAGAATTGATTACGGCTGAATTAAGAAATATAAAAACGGAACTGCACGGCTTTAAGAATGTGACAATCTAGACATAGGTGGCAGCAATATACAATAAATTTACAGAATTGATTACGGCTGAATTAAGGAATATAAAAACGGAACTGTTCGGCTTTGAGAATGCGACAATCCAGACATAGGTGGCAGCAATATACAATAAATTTACAGAATTGATTACGGCTGAATTAAGGAATATAAAAACTAAAAGTAAAAAATTAAAAATTAAAAAAATTAAAAGTCACGCCGTGGATCTGCTTTGGCCTTGTCAAATCGATTCAGAGAAGAAATCAACTTCACAAAAAGGCCAAAAGTTGTCCAGATAATAATTTAGTACAAGCTCACTATAAATACTTATACTACAAAACGTTTGTGGGGAGCATTTCGAAATATATTTCCAAAACAAAAAATTAATAAATCCTCAGAAGCAAAATCTCTGGAGATTAATATCGTAAATTCTTCCGGCCCCAAAAATATGGAGAATTTCGCTAATAATTATTTTTCTTCAATGGGAGCCACACTTGCAAAAACAATTCTTGACGAATCTGGTAAAACTGAAACCGATATCGCCAATTTAACTATTACTATTTTTGATTATAAGATAGATAATATTCAGACAACGACAAACGAAGTCATGGAAATAATTGACGAACTTAACATATCGAATACTCGTGAATCAGACAAACTTTCAACTAATCTATTGAAAGTAATAAAATCCTCCATAGCAACACCCATTGCGCATATATCTAATATAAGTTTTTAGTCGGGAATATTCCTCAATCATATAAAACATATTAAATAATAATAAATATAATAATAATAAAACATATTATCCAATATTATTTTGCTTCATAAAAATAGTGACAAATCTCAGATACAAAATTACCGACCGATATATCTACTAAACTTCAAAATTGTCGAAAAAATTGTTAAGATCCGTCTCAGCCTATACATTGAAAATATTAAAATCATTTCAAATAGACAATACGGTTTCCGGCCAGGTTTAGGTACCGAAAATGCCATTGGTAAGCTGACAAAAATCATCTCCAATAATATCGATGGAGGTAGGAAGTGCATCGCGCTCTTCCTGGATCTCGCCAAAGCGTTTGACACCATCTCGCATAAAATTCTTTTTTAAAAAACTACAGCTCATAGGTGTGCAGGGATAGCTACTTAAATGGTTAGGTAGCTATTTAGAAAACAGGAGCCGAAGAGTGAATATTAATGATACTCTGAGCGATCCAGCAAACATTAATTTTGGTGTACCACAGGGAAGTACTTTAGGGCCTACTTTATTTAATATGTGTATCAATGATCTTTGCAACAGTAACCTTGCCGATCACACAATCACCTTTGCCGATGGTACAGTGTTGTTATTTGAAGGAAAAAATTGGAAAGACGTTCATGACAAAGCTGAAATCGGTATAAACAAGGTCAAACAATGGCTAGATAATAATCTCCTTACACTAAACACTGATAAAACTAAATTTATACGTTTTAGTACAACTCAAATGGGACAACCAAAGGAAATACTGAACATTATTATACACCATTGCAATGACCCGACTATCTGTACTTGTATTAACTTGGAATGTGTAGGTAGTATAAAGTATTTGCGAATAATAAATACATTTCTGAGATGGGACGAACAAATAAACTCAAATTCCACAAAGGTCAGAAAACTTACTCACCTATTCATGTCTATTAGAAATATTCCCTGCGTGAAAGATCTGAAACTAGTATATTATGCCATGTGCAATTCTTTACTAGAATATGCATCTTTGGGATGGGGCGGATGTGCCAAAACAATATTTGATCAACTAGCAAAATCACAGAAATGTCTACTAAGAGTCATTCTTAAAAACCTTTTAGGTACCCCAGTAACGTTTTATTTAAAGAGTTGCGTGTTCTCGGTGTAAGACAATTATACATGAGAAAAATTATATTACACACACAAAAACAACGTCACCACTACCCATCCATAGACCACTATCACGACACCAGTCATTCTAGAAGTAATTCAATAGTTCCACCTACCACCATGACACCCCTTGCTCAAAGGCAATTTTCATACTTAGGTCCAAAAATGTTCAACATCATACCCGATACATGGAAATCGAAAAGTGCAATTGTTCTTTGCAAATTGGTCTATGATTGGCTTCTTGGTTTAGGGAGAGTCAAAAGCGAACATTTGCTGACTGACAGCTAATTCTTTTTTTTTTAATATTAACATATACTTGAGTGGTGGTTTGGCCTTATTACTATGTTTTTTCTGTATAATTATTTATATCTCGATATGCTATAATTACACTTTTTTCTAAATGTTTCTTATTGCCATTTTGTGGGAATACTATTTTTTTATTCTTTTTTGTATATTGGCACTTAACATAAGCTAAACTTGTTAATTTGACTGCCCTAAAACGGGGTTTTTGTTCCCAGTTGGGAAGTCAAAGCTTTCTAGTTTATATTGTTTAATAATGTGTGAAATAAATAATAAAAAGTTATAAAATAATTTCCATTCTATATCTGTGAGGCTTTTACAATTATAATGTGTTTTCCCGTATTTAAATGACAATGTTTTCTTAATTGAATTATGTGTTATAATGTGAACATACTGAGAAGTGATGAATAAATAATCTTCCTTATTTTATTAATTAATTTTATATTAGGATCATTCGTTTGTTTATTAATTTTTAATGTTCAAGTGAATTTATTCTAAGGCCCTTTCTTTCTATATGTAAAGGTTTAGGCTCGTTGTTGTCAAACGGGAAGTGATTATTCACTAAGATATGTTTTGCGAATTCTTGTAACTTAATAATAGTACACAGTAATTAACTTCGTAATAGTGGCATATATGAATTAAAATGTGACCACGCCGACTGCAACGCTACCTATATAGGGTAGACGGGAAGGGCTTTCTCAACAAAATTCAAAGAATATGTACGATGTTATAAACATAAAAGCACTTTTTTTAATTGTCAGAACATCTCTTAGTGATTAATCACGTCCCGCTTGACAACAACGAGTATGACCCCTTACATATAGAAAGAAAGGGCCTAAGATTAAATGTAATTGAACAATTGGAAATTAATAAACGAACGAATTTTTTTAAATTTTTTTATATTTTATTTTTTATTGTATAATATTAATTATATACAGTGGGAACTTATACCCGCTAAGCCACTGCAAGTAGCTTGTCAGCGGGAGTTTATTTCAACAATATAATATAATACAACAATAAATTACAATCATCATACAAATTTAGGGCAAAATTATTATATTTAGGCGCATGCATCTTGTGCTGTACATAAGTTGAAGAAAAAAAAATTAAAGAGAAAAAAATAATGGTAAAAGCATTACAGTTTTGTTATTGAGATACTAGAGTCCAATTTTATAACACCGATTTAAATAATAATATTAATGATCCTAATAAAACATTAATTAATAAAATAAGGAAAATTATTTATTCACCACTTCTCAGTATGTTCACACTATGAAAACAATATAAATAAATCAGTTAGGAAAACATTATAATTTAAATACGGGGAAAACACGTTATACATGTAAAAACCTCACAGAATAGAGAATTTTAATATTCTTAAAAACCCGTCCAAATTAGAATTGGGTGGGAATAAATAAAATCATATAAATGAGTCGTCACAATGCGGAATAACAGCAGTTTGAAAGTGGCCTCCAACGCCGAAACAGTTGTAACAATAATATAAACTAGAAACACTTGGAGAACTTCATAATAACATTACTAATTCTTTTAAATTGTGCGCTTTAAGTTTTCTATCTTTAAATGAAAGTATTATAAACCCAGTGAGAATCATTTTCACTTTTGTATATAAATGAACATACCTATGTATATTCTAAGAATACGAAAATGTAATTACTTTTTAACGTTGTTTCGTTCGTAGAGGAGAGAAAATAATAATTATTCGAGAGAAAAGACAACGCGTTTCGAGGGTTAAAAATACCAAAGTCCCGTTAAGTGCAAACATCATTCGCTCCATTTGGCGCGTCATTTACTTTGAGGACGAAAAAAGACGTTGAATATTTAACCAAAAGACTTCTCGGTCCGGAAACTTCCGCTGGAGGTGAACGGGCGAAGGTGGAAATAAAAAAGTCGTGAATGAAAAAAAAATAGAACAGACTAAAACCTACTCGTAGTGTTGATCAATAAATAATAAATCCGGATACAAAGGGAGGGGACAAAGAAGAAGGAATAAGGTTGTCAGGGTGTCCCGAGGGACTGCGCTCCAAATCGTACTGAAATAGAGCAAGAAAACTCCGGGCACATTGATAAATAATGTATTAATAAAACACGAATCTACGTCGCTAAAAGAGTCAGTGAATATAAAAGGGTAGCCCTTGCGGGTTTTGTTTCAGTTCGGGTGTATCCTGTACCCTGTAGTCCACCTGCCCACGGTGCTCCTGCCTCCTGCCTACTGCCTGCCTTAAATGAATTACCCCGAGCGTATTAAACCTACCCAGTACCTACCTGGGCGCATCGGTAACTTGGGGGACTAATAATAATATTATGTTAATCCGATGAAAGATGCTGAATCCGCCACTCTTACGTACACATCTTATAGCTCACCTCCTTTAATACCTAATTCAAACCCGTTCGACTTTGATATTCCCGGAGAAGGAGTCGCATTGCTGATATGTCACGGTAAAAGTTCCTACACCATATTATGTTATCTTTAACTGCTCCGTGTTTTATTATTAAAATTTATCTTCATCGTGGACACCGTTTCTGACACCAGCGGTTCCCGAAGTGACTACGGTTTCTGAAATCTAGGAATTCATCTATCTCCGTGTAATAAAATACTCACAACCTATTTAGAACTCATTTATAATCAGAAACTGCAAAAGATTTAAAAAAAGTAAACACAATTAAAATGCTGTACTTCGCTTGTATACGCAATTTCTGTCTGAATCCCAGGCACATACAGAAAGGAATGAGAAATTTATTTATTTATTCTTAAATTTAAATATAAATCAAAAACATTAGCCACTCATCTCACTAGGACAATCCTGTGTTGAAATGAGCGGCTTTACAAATGAATAATAATCAGTAAATAGTAATACATGAATAAAAATAAGTAAATATTAATAAGTAAATAATATTTAATAAATAATAAAAATTAAGTAATAAGAAAATAATAATCAGTAAATAGTAATAAGCATTTATATGCTATAATACATATAATATTAAGTAAATATTAATAACCAAATAGTAATAAGTACATAATAATAAAAATAGTTAAATAATAATAAGTAAATAAAATTATGTAAATAAAATTATGTAAATAAAATAAGTACATAATAATAAAAATAAAAACAGGTAAATTATAATATGTATATAAAATTATGAAAATAGTAATAAGTGAGTGGTAATATGTAAGTAATAAGAAGAAAATAGTAGTAAGTAATAATAAGTGAGTAATAAGACGTAAATAGTAATAAGTAAGTAATAATGATAATATCGAGCATACATAAGCTTCTACATTGATTACAACATAAGGGATAACATGGATAAAGCGAAATCACTACTCTCAGCTAACATAAACTTTTTGACCATTTTGTAAAATAAATTTATCTAGTCTATAGTTTTGATGTTGTCACTGAGCCTATTATATAACAAAGGAGCTTTACAAGAAAAACTCCTTTGTCCAAATGATGTTCTGTTATTTGCCGGCTTATACATTAGAGAAGAACCCATTCTAGTATTGCGCACTTGTTGTCACCTTATGGCATTATCAATGTTGTTAAAAAATTTACAGAGAGCCTGTTTTATGTTTAATTGTCTTACTGTCATAATTTTACTTTTACTATATAATAAGTGTGATGAATATAAAAAAATAAACATTTCTTGTACACTATTTTTTAAATTATTTTTTGTGAAACATTTAAGTCCTCTACTGTAGTCTTGTAACATAAACTCCAACATACAACATTATAGGAAAGAGTTGAACAAAAACATCATATACAGTTTTTAGTGTAATTTTTGTAAAAAATATTTCTTAGGGTCTTGAAGATATAGACTAGTTTTCTTATTTTGTTTGTTAATAAAGTAATGTGGTCATTCAATTTGAAATATTTATTAATTATTCAGCCAATATATTTGATAATGTCTACTCTTTCCAAAGATTAACGATTGCACTCGTGTACACAACAATGCATTGTTTAGGAACGGTCCACAGAGGGTATAGTTTCAGATTTAAAACCGGTATCGTTTCAGATTTAACTTATTTCCGTTCCCTTTTGCTATAACAGAAATTATCTAAAAACAGTCAATATTTTCATTCTACCCTTAAAGATCTAAAGGCGTCCACAGAAAGGTTAACGCTTTTCATAGAGCATTAGAATCAAGTTATCCCAATTATATGCAAGGTATTATTTATAGCAAAGTATAATTGTTTTAAAGGGTAACAATTATTATTTTTATAAACAATAATTATTAATCTAAAACACTCATCCAAATTGAAAAACCTTCCGAGCAAGAATAAATATCGCCGGCAGGACTCGAACCCGCACCCTTCTAATGTCCGGTTAGATGCTCTACCGTTGAGCTACGTCGGCTTATCGCAAACCCGCCAAGTTAATCAATATATACTAGTGTTCCATTCAATAATTACTGTTTTTATTATATTTTCACCTGTAAACAACCAACTTTTTTAGTATGAGAGAGGCTTGTAAATATAATAAATAAAAAAACAGTAATTATTGAATGGAACACTAGTATATATTGATTAACTTGGCGGGTTTACGATAAGCCGACGTAGCTCAACGGTAGAGCATCTGACCGGACATTAGAAGGGTGCGGGTTCGAGTCCTGCCGGCGACATTTATCTTTGCTCGGAAGGTTTTTTCAATTTGGATGAGTGTTTAAGATTAATAATTATTGTTTATAAAAATAATAATTGTTACCCTTTGCGCTATGCACAAAAATCTTGTCTTAAGTTTTTAAGAACTTTAGTTTATCAATTAATATAATTGTTTTATTTGAATTCCCTATTCCTCTATCTATTTACATGTATGTGTTTTTATTTTATGTTTACTAGAACCGGTGATTTCTCAAATTGCCTTTAGTCGAACTGGGGATACGATTTATATATATGTGTATTTTTATATACATCTACGAGATGTGTTCAAAAGAAAAGGTGAATTTTGAATTTTCGCGGGCTGTGTACATTCGATTATCGTTTTTTTTTGGTTTTATGTTGGTACATATATGTTTATCATATGTCAGCATTATCAGCCATTTTAGATCAGTGGTTTATTTTTGACAACTGGAAAGGTTAGTCACGTTTTGTGTGTTCTCCGATTTTTTACATTTTATTATTTTAGTAAAAAATCGAAAATCATCTTTTTTTTATTGTTTGAAGAAATGCTGATAAGGACATAGAAAACAAATCAAATCTAAAATTTCACTTTAATCGGACTGATGATGCCCCAGAAAACGGCTATCAAGTTCCGACCAAAACTTGGAAATTCCTCCATAGGATTAACAATTATTAACAATTTTTTTCTAAAAAAAACCTTTTTTTTTTTGAAGAAATGCTGATGATGACATATAAAATAAAGCAAATCTAAAATTTCACTTCAATCGGACTGACGATGCCTCAGAAAACGAACCTAAATAAAAAATCGAAGAACACCCAAAACGTGACTAACCTTTCCAGATGTCAAAAAACAACCACTAATCCAAAATGGCTGATAATGCTGACATATGATAAACATATGTGTACCAACATAACAAAAAATAATCGATAATCGAATGTACACAGCCCGCGAAAATTCAAAATTAACCTTTTCTTTTGAACACACCTCGTATATGCCCTGAAAGAGAGCTAATCGGGAATATTCTATATAGTAGATCTATTGGTGAACTTCACTAAGATTACAATTCTAATGTCCTTACGAACCGGATCGAGAGATTCCGCTATGTTACAACTACTGATTTTACAAACAATAGACACCTGTGTGATGGATTGCCCTGAATTACTTGAGCGAATTCAATAGAGAGTGCCTAATAGAGAAAACCAAGTACTAAATCCACCTCAGTGAACCAATAACCTAGAACAAAACACTTTTATTCACCGCGCTTCACACATTTTACACGACACGACTTATTCAACCCAGCCCCTTATAATTTCAAACCTAAAATCAATAGAAAACATTCACACAATACATATTACTGTGCATAGACGTGATGTAAAACAAAGTTATTGTTTAACTAACTAACTAACTAACCATCACGCCGTTTCCCCGCAGGGGTAGGCAGAGAGGACGGACCGCCAAACAACTCGATCTTGGCATACACTTCTTGCTTCATTCACTTTCATACAACGTCTCATACATTCTCTTCTGTTGTTCCGACTTCTGACATGGCCCGACTCAAGTATTTGATTCACTTGATCGTGCCACGTCTTCCTTGGACGTCCCCAGCTTCTTCTTCGATTCACATTCGCGTCATATATTCTCCTTACACTCCTTTCTTCATTCATTCGCTCTACATGCCCAAACCATCTAAGCGTCCCTTTTCTTAATCTTGCTCACTACGCTTACATCAGCCTTGCATTCTTTACGAATCTCAACATTTTTCACACGATCATACATGGTTTTACCACATTCGTCACAGAGATCTCATTTCTACAGCATTCAGTCTACTTTCATCGTTCCTCTGCCAGTTCCATGCCTCACTGCCATACATCAGAGTTGGTATCAGCACTCCATTGTGGACTACTAGGTTCGCTTCTTTGGACAACTTTTTGTTTGCGCCAACCGCGTTCAGTCCTCCGTTAATGGAGTTTCCTGCATTCACCCTTCTTTCAATATCCCTATCAGTCTTTCCATCTCTCGTAAACATACTTCCCAAATACACAAACTCATCTACCTGCTCCAAGTATTCGTCATTCACAACTATATTGCACACTGTCTTCGTACTCTCTCTTTCAAACACCATGACTTTAGACTTACTTACATTCATCATTAGCTCATTCTTCATACATACTTCGTTCATCTTAGATACGAGGGACTGTAGATCTTCTATACTATTAGCAATCAGCACCGCATCATCAGCATACAACAGGCAACAAACTTGCAGACTACTCATTTTTGCGCCCAAGCCCACCTCTTTCAATTCTTGCATACAATTATCCATGTATAGATTGAATAACCACAGTGACATTACGCAGCCTTGCTTAACACCTTTTGTGATGTCAAACCACCCCGTAAAATCACCGTTTGCCCTAACACATGCAACGCTTCCCTCGTACAGAGATGCGATTGCCTGTATAAGATTTGTATTCACTCCATACTTGGACAACACCTTCCATAACTTTTTTCTGTCAACTCGGTCGTATGCTTTTTGTAGATCTACAAAAGCACAGAAAAGTTTCTGTAAAGTTTCTGTAAGTTATTGTTTTATTTTATAAATTAGATGCTTTCCCTTCCCCTCCCTCTTATCATCCTAACCTCATAGGCTAACCTTGTAAATTTTCTTTTTTTTAATTGAATAATCTAATACTTAAGTGAAAACTTATTATTCGTTCATTTTTTTCATATATTTACGATACATAACAATTATTGAAAGCTGTTTGTTTTTATAAGAAGAGCAATGAAACAAAAATAAATAAATCGAGTGAAAAAAAACGAAGAGCGGATTTTATTATTTGTATGTAAATGGGTTTGATAAGTAAACATATTTGCAGTGGTAATGGAATACAACTAGAATTTTCACTACCAAACAAAACTTAAAGAATTTTAAGAGAAAACTTAGTAAACGTCTTTAATTAGATCCTCGGCACAACTACATACCTTTGGTAAATCGTCCGATACCTCGATGTACGTAACAGAGGCCTTCGATCGAATTTCTGCTTGCTAAAATCAAAACATTAAACGGCTTCTTTTCTGTTATCAAAACATAAAGAAGTTTCGCGAAACACTTTAATGTTTAACTCTGTCATCAAGGCATTGTAGAAGACACCCAAAATATTAATAATAATAATAATATTAATAATAATAATAATAATAAAAAAAAAAAAAAAAAAAATAATAATAATAATAAGAATAATAATAATAATAATAATAAAAATAATAATAATAATAATAATAATAACATGAATAAAAATAAAAATTATTATAATAATTGGATGATTTATATAAGGATTTTTGTCCAATATTCAGACCTTTTTGAACGAATTAGGATTGTGTACTCTTTTTGAGCGTGTATCCAATCGTTTCGTGAGGTAACCCCTGACTGTCTGTAGGACCTCTCCAATTTTCGCATTACTCTCTTCCGATTTCGACATTCTTCATCAAACCAGTCGTCAGATTTTCGAACTCGCCGAGTTTTTGTAGAAGTTGGAGCATATTTATTTAAAAGGGTTGAGAGTACGGTTTTGTAATCGTCTGCCAGTTTGGTTGAGGATTCTGTTTCCCAAGCGCTTTGTGTGCAAAGCTGGGAGCTCTTTATATATTTCAGGAAGTCGTCAAAGTTAAAACTGGGCCATGCTCTTGATGTGATAGTTATATAAGAGATTTTTGGTGGATTTAAATCCATCTCAGTGCGAATTAGTCGGTGATCTGATAACCCTACATCCACACTATCTGTTAACAGGGACGGCCGGCATGACTTTGAAACGAAAATATCCAAAGTTCCACCTGCATTGAGAGTTGGGTCGCTAACCCATTAACGGCATCCGAAGCACTCTAAGAGGTCAATAAAATTAACAATGTTGGGTGACTGCAGGCGCTCTAGATGGATGTTGATATCGCCAGTTACGCATATAGTATCAGAAAGTCCTACAACCCGCTCAAGAAAACAAAACAGTTCGGTAAAAAAGTTTGCGGTGATTTGTTTTGAACCCGGCCGGTACATAAAATGAAGGACGCCCATGCAGAAGAAACTCTGCATCCCAAATATTCAAAAGTTGGGTACGCACCAATGGACACCCTAGTCAAACGCAAGCCTTGGCGAACTAGAATCGCGATACCCCCGTGATTTAAGCTAGAGATGTTGTCATTCCGAGAAATCGTTCATTTAGGTCGGGTTTCTTCCAGCACCACGTATTCTAAAGCTCGCAGTCGCTTTATTGAAAAAGAGTCATGTTTTCATGCCAAGTTTCAGTTATGGCCAGGATATGCAGATTCTGTTCGTTGAAAACCTCCCCTACCTCATCTTCTTTGTTGTTGAGAGATCGGACATTCCAACATCCTGCGCCCATTTGTTGGCTCTTGGAGTTAGTATGCCGTTGTAAACGTGTTTTTACTATATTATTATTATTATTTTCTCTCCCAGGATTCAATAGGATTTGCGATGAAACGTTTCCCTGTTCTGCTGATGGCGAAGTTGTTACCTTTTCGATGGATTGTTCCATTCTGAAACACATGTGTTTTTTTTTACTGCGCCCAGCTCGGCAACCACGAAACCTAATTTTACGGGTTGTGCTACCACGTTCAAGGTTATACAACAATATCTTTGCAGCTACTAAAAGGTCCAAAATAACACTTTCACCATTAAGTTTGAGTAGTGTGCCCCGGTCGTATACGATATTTTTTACAACCATAGCTCAAAGCATACCCGTTGTAAATCACTCACTTGTCGCACTTTACTTCACTATATTGTACATGTGGAGAGCGCCTTCGACCGATGACTGCTGCCCGATGACCGATGCGTTAGTTTTAGGAACACCGTAGCAGATTTCAACTTAAAATACTTGGCTTTTTATTTTATAAACTTTCTTTAAGCCCGAGACGGCAACACTAAAATTATATATTTTTAATAACTGTAACATAAAAATTATGGCGGTTATTTTACGCTATTTTTACACCGGAAAAATTAAGTACTTCCCAATATTTCCAAGATAAACTAGGATCGATTATAAAAAGCCGCCGGCAGCCACAAGAGCGCCATTCCACTTCCAAAACAATATAACGCGTTTAAATAAATCGGTTAATAAAACATTGTCATTTAAATACGTGGAAAACATATTATAAATGTAAAAACCTGACAGAATAGATAACTTTAATAATTTTCTAACTAAATCGGTTTTACCGATAATTAATAATTATTTTTAAAAATCCCTCCAAATAAGAATTGGGTGGGAGTAAATAAAATCATATAAATAAGTCGTCATAATGTGGATTAACCGCACTTTGAAAATGAAGATATATTTAAGCAAGATAACAACTAACAACTCAAATGCAAAACCATTATGTTTATCATGCCATAAAAACTACAATAACCTCCCAATTGAAATGTTCTATGTTAATGACCAATTAGAACAAAGAAACAAAATTAATCTATTATTTAAAAAAAACTTACATATATAAATATTTCTTGCAAAACATTTTATTAATAGAAGGACACTAAATAGCGTGTACTCGTATGTTACTTACTAAATAGCATGTACTCGTATGTTGCTTACTAAATATCATGTACTCGTATGTTACTTACTAAATAGCATGTACTCGTATGTTACTTACTAAATAGCATGTACTCGTATGTTACTTATTAAATAGCATGTACTCGTGTTTTACTTACCAAATTAAGCAATACGGCCGCCATACTATAGCCCGAATTCAACAAGACATATCCCGTACATTCAGTTACAAAAAACTATATCCGAAACTCACAAAATATTTGTATACACCAGGTTTGTTCCTGCGTCATCTCGTTTAGTATTTCGAGGTCAGCCGAAGCTAACGGATGTGCTAGGGTATTTTCGTCTCTCAAATACAAGTTTGTATATTGTAAACACGTGATGTTATTGCTAAAGCTGATGAAAAAAAACAATGTTTTTTTAATTAAAACCCAAAGGACGGGCGGTTAACACGAGCAGCGAGGATCATTAATTACGAGGGAAGTCATTTTATTACTTAAAGTATGGGATCAATGTCTTCTAAACATTGCAATCTACTTCCAAACCTTCCTCATAGACTTTAGACATTAGTGTGGTGTAACAAAAAGTATATACGAGTATACCAAGGAATTGATTTACAAAGCATTCTAGTGACAGTGAGCCCCCTAATACCGGGCGCGGAGCGCGAGGCATCCCGGCTCAATGTCTAACGAATGTGGTATGAGATGACTCACAATCCCTGGCACAATTGATTGTTTTAGCCAAAGAAGCTAAATATATTATTTAAGCTCCTTGGTTTTAGACAATAGCAAAAAGTCAATGACTGTACTGTACGTGGTATGCAACTCAGGGTTAAGAAAATACACGAAAAATGAATAAAATAGATACTATTTACTTATTAATATTATTACATCACAATATGGAACTCCAGTCCAATTTTTTATATTATTATTTTATCAACATAAGTAATAACATTGTGTACCTTTTTAGAAACTTGAAAAATAATAATAGTATTGAGTAATAACATTATCACTATATTACTATTGATAATTGGTTTGCTCATAAATAGTCTAATTTTTATCGTTAAAAAATTATTTATTTTTATATTGAACACTAATTAAAAAGCTTAAAGTAATCCAAAGTAAGATTAAATTTCGTCAACCCTAAAAAAATATGAAAACAAAATCGAAAAATAAGAATGTCAAAAGTAATCCAAAAACAGAATGCGCACGTGACGTCGGATGTTGCAAATGCAATGGTACCAACATAGCAATTGATGAGATGATTTTTTATTCACTTTTAAATTGCGATTTATAAATTGTACGTATAATTATAAATAATAAAATGTATGTATTCAGAATCGGCGTATGCTTAACTATATGAGTATATGTTTTTAAAGCCATTATATTTTTCCCTGAAGTTCCTTATTATTTAATCGATTATATTAATACTAATGAATGAAGAAGACAACATTAAAGATTATCAATCAAATATATATTTATTATATTATATAGGCCCTATATGCTCTTTTCATATTTAGTTGATTACAATAGTCACACGGGTGCAAAACACATCACAGTAGGTATATAGATAAAATAGGCAGCTTTCATGAAATACAACAACTAAATATTTCATTTATCTCACGAACAAATACAGGAATAACATAGCCTAAGTACCATTCCAAGTAATAAGCTACAGAGACGAATATTCAAAACATACGTCTAGATATGAAACAGAAAAGATACAGACAATATAGGGTAATTAATGGTCGCAACTGAGATTCGAACCCAGATCCCCTGTATTAGTTGCGACGGTGACCTTTTTTATTTTCTGCTTCGTATTTCACTTCTTCGATGATAATATATTACAACGAGGTTTATAAGCTTCAATAAGGTATTCCAATAAATTAAATATTAATATTCGTTCAACGACCTCCATGACCGAGCGGCTAAGAACACTGGCTATGGATCCAAAGGTATTGGGTTCTAAACCGGACTAAATTATTTTTGAGTATAATTCCTGAAATGTGTATTATTTCACAAATAACTCAAACAAAATAATAAATAGTGGATGGAGGTTTGTTTTGTTTTGTTCTATTTTAGTTATTTGTACATTTTGTTTACAAACTAACTAATTATAACTTATATATCATCGCGTGTCACTAATTATTGTAACTTATACCCATAATATCAGATGTTTTACATACGGCTAATGATATCTTAAAAACGAATGGATTTTTTTTCTTATGGTTTTTAGAATCTATTTTAAATTTATTTATTGTTAAGTAACTGCGATTATGGAATTAATCCACTGGCAACATTTGTCAAGTGTCAATATTAATACGTGCATGCGTGTTCAGCAGCGATCGAAACGCGGGAGATTGTAATATTTAGGGATTATGAATTATGAACTGCAAACTGACGTCACACGAAGTTGAATGTCAGTTCGTTTGTGAAAATGCTCCAACATTTCGTTCGCTGCTGAACACGCATGCGCGTGTAAGTATTGCCACTTACCAAAAGTCGCCAACGGATTAATTCCACAATCACGGTTACTAAAATTGATATTATTTGCATTGGCACCCGCAGAGCATTATAACATTTCATCCCCTTGTAAAATAAACTGTTTTGCGTTTTCCCTTTTTTCTTTTTCGGTATTTGAATATCATTACATGTTCTTGTATCATATCTGTGAATGTATATTATTGTATAATAATATTTGTTGGAAAAATATTTTGGTAGCAAGTTTTTACTTATTTTATGTGTAATAATCATTGCGTTCAATGTCAACATTTGTTTCAATGTTATAGGTAGATACTCTTATACCGCCTGTGAAATGGCATTGTTTGTTTGGTGACGTGTTCTTCAAAACGTTCCTCTATCCACTCCGTCCAGCCTCACACCTTACCCCAGTCGGGAGTCATAAACGGTATTGACATTAAACATTTAATTAATTTATTTATTTAATACCAACGGCTTAAATATACCATAAACAATAATTACATGTCACAGTAACACAACTACAAGCATATGAATATAGCGAAAATAATTTTAAAGGTAACTATTAAGTGTGGCATTAGGTCGTACAATGACAACAGAGAGTAAATAAAGAATAAAAGTTCACGAAGGATATAAGAGTAAAAGGTATGCGTACATATAAAACATACAGTAAACTTAAGTCAAATTATTTTTTTTTTCTTAAGAAGCAATCACTTTGTGGTTTGACATTGTATTAAGTAAATGAAACACGTTCTTATAAACCGCGAATATATTTTATTTTCACCAACCGGTTTCGCTTAACTCAAGCTTCATCAGGCTAAATATAATAACTAAATTCTAATACAGAGTTATCGGTTATATATAGGTAAAAAATACAATATAATGTAATCGATATATTGCATTTTATTCGAATTTAGTGATTATATTTAGCCTGGTGAAGCTTGAGTTAAGCGAAACCGGTTGGTGAAAATAAAATATATTCGTGGTTTATAACAACGTGTTTCATTTACTTAATATATAAATATCGATTGAAAAGATATGAAAGTATAGCCTTCCGGGCAGTTAAATAGATCCGCTACATCTGCGTATCTATTACAAACTTCATGTAATCTAGGTACAAGCGAGTGTTTGTAATGCTTAGTCCTAGAGTAGCTATCGTAGGTTTATGAAATTGAGTGAGGTGAATTGAATCGGGCCTGTCTATACTAATTAATATTAATCACTTGCTATATTTATCAACCCGTATATTCGGATTAATAACCAAAACGTATAATACCCGGCTCAGCAGCGAACAGCAACAGGAATAAGCAAATGACAATATTATTTCAGTAGTCTACATAAATAATTGTATAATTTGGGATATTTCCCAGGCAGATGCGAAGGTAAATGTTGTGTGACCAAGTGATATAATGTAATAACAAATTACCGCGATATGTTGTCGTGGTATTATGTTATGTCGTGCTCCGTGCCCTCCGCTCGGCTCCATTCGGGCGGGGGCGGGGGACCGTCCGCTCCCTTGCCCCGTCAATAATTGAAGCCAGCATCTTCTAGGGACCCGCGCACTAACTGGTACTCGGTACGAGCTGTACTCCTTGTATAGCCGTGTTCTGTGAACTTGAATCAAGTACCTCTGTCTGATCTCGAGGCACACGGCCGCTCGAGTAGCGCTACATCGGCCCTTTTTGTGTTTATCCTCGGATGAAAAAAATAAATTCACTAAACTCATGATCATTAAAAATAACGAGAAGTTTTGGGATCCTGAGCCAGTTCTTAAAATAAATAAAGACGGCTGTATCCACATTGCCTAACAAATATTGTAGATAGGTTTACAAATAAATCTCAGTGCCGACATTTCAGTTCATTTGATGATTTTTCAATAACGGATATTCGAAATAAAAAAGAGTTTATTTTTATTTTTTTAAGGCGTGATAGTTATTTATCTTTCAAAGTCACTGATAAAACCTCTAACGATAATTATATCAAATCAGTAATAATTCATTTAATAAATTAATTATCACTGATTTGGCAATCACCACTTTAACAATACCATACATATCAAAATGTTTCGAAAGCGAAGCGAATATACAGAATATTAAAAAATAATAATGTCGAGTATAGACAGATAATAAACATACAACACAGTAATGTAATAATAGACAAATGAAAAACATACAACAAAAATTGAATAAAGTTAGTAAGTAATTAATCAAAAATACGAATAAATTTTTTTACAAAAAATTGAATTACAATTTTTTTATTTTTTATTGTATAATATTAATTATATACAGTGGGAACTTATACCCGCTAAGCCACTGCAAGTAGCTTGTCAGCAGGAGTTTATTTCAACAATATAATATAATACAACAATAAATTACAATCATCATACAAATGTAGGGCAAGATTATTATATTTAGGCGCATGCATCTTGTGCTGTATATAAGTTGAAAAAAAAATTAAAGAGAAAAAATTATGGTAAAAGAATTACAGTTTTATTATTGAGATACTAGAGTCCAATTTTATAACACCGATTTAAATAATATTATAAAAATGTCAATATCATAAAAAATTATAAAAGTACCAATATTATAAAAGTATCAATATTATAAAAATATCAATATTATAAAAACATCAATACTTTTAAAAATATCAACATTATAAAAACATTAATATTACAAAAATATAACTATTACGTAAATATCAGAAATATCAAAGCATCTGTAAGTACTAAATAAATTAAGAAATATTTTTTTTTTTAAATATACATATATACATAAAACAGCAGTACAGGTTGGTTACAATGAGGATAGACTTAAATATAATAGTAACACCGTAACAGTAAATACACCAGATATCTAGGAGCTATACAACCAAGGAGACCGTCATATTTGTTACCATCAATACACAAGGTTACTTTCCAAAAGCCAACACTTTAACATCAGTGAGAATTTCATCATAGGACAATTGTTTTTAAATTCGTACGGCAATTTGTTAAATATAAATGGTACAATGTATTCAAGGGTTCGTTGACCATATTTATTTTGAAATATTGGCACTATCATTCCTATATTTTGTGTGAAACGTGTATTGTGTACATGATGCCACTGCCTTATACGGACTTTCAGATATATGTTGCAATAGAATTTTATGCCACAAAAGACCACGAACAGGTAATACATTAATTGATTTGTACATGATATCAATGTCTCGCCTTTGCTTAAAAACTGTTTTACTTACTAGAAATTTTACCATGGCATTTTGAATCAGCTGTAAATGTTTTATGTTGGTCTTACAGGAGTGTCCCCAAGAAGTTACACCATACCTTATAGTCGATTCTGCTAGAGACAAATAAATTAGTTTCATAGTTTTTATAGGCACATATAATTTTACCTTGTGGAATCTTCCTACAATGGCTCGAAGTCGCTTACAGAGGTTGGAAATTTGTACGTCCCATTTCATATTACAATCCACCGTAACACCTAGATATACGTACTGGTTGACTAATTCGATACTTGTACACGCGCAGGGCTGTTTGGTATTATTGTGAATGCAATTAAATGAATGGGATATGATTACAGGTGCCTCGCTGTACCTTGCATGCGGGGATCTTATATGCATCAATTTCGGTTTTTTAGCATTGATTATTAGACCAGAGTAATGTGACGCATTAATTTTTAATAACATCATTAAATTTGATTTGCATGAAATTAAAATATATATATGGAGTTCCATGAATTAAACACAAAAACAATTAATAATTCAGGGTTTGACTTGAATGTTATCTCAAATGTATATTTCGTCCTCTTTTTGTGATTGCTGCATTCCTGTATTCCATTTATGTACGAGAATACGCTGTCCTTTTTTTGTAGGTCTTGTTTATTTCAATTCGTGTTATATAGTTTGTGTAATTGGACATTGGTTCGTAAATAAAAAATAATATAAAAATGCCCCTGGTGGGAACCCCTGAAACTACGATTAACAACTGAATAGCCTCACCACTACCACCCTCCTGATAACAGCTAACCCCAAGAATGAGAATAAACTGCTTTGGGTAAGAACACAATTATTTTTTTTGGTAAGGAAAAATGTATGTTAGCTGTTGAGAGATGCTCGAGGGCATTTATAATCATTTATGGTTAAAAATTCGTTTAAAAAAATTGTCGTGGTAAACAGTTCGGAGAATGATGGAAGCTTTTTTTAATTTTATTAATTTCTACATAATTGTGATATTTTAAGGTGACGTATTAATATAAAAAATACATATATATATATATATTAAACCATGATATTTATATATATATATATATATATATATAAACATTTATTATATTTACGTATGATTTCTATAAACACAATTTATTATATTAATGTATAATTTTTATCTAACATCTCAAATCAAAATTAACGTTACTAATTATTAACATTCGAAACGATTTTTATTAATTCAATTCTAAATAAACCGATAAAACCAAATTTGTCACATTTCCCGACGGGGGTCGCTGACACCGAAAGTAAACAGTCGCATATCTCAATGACCTACATCCTCGACTGTATTAAACTAGGTCAACATTCCAAATCACCCCCTTCTTTTATCGAAATATGTAGATACGTATAAGTATGTATATATATTCGAATTTCAGTACATTTTACAAAAGAAAAGGTAGTTTTACAAATGTCGACATTTAATTGAAAAATAACTATCATCTTTTGAGATGAACTACAATTTTTATTGAAACCACGTACTTGTAGTTTGCGAACATAAATATTTTTATATCGCCGTTTTCATGGGAAAATTCAATTAAAAGGCGCTCTACATCCTTCGAACATATTTATGAGTTCAAAAGAACAAACAAAACCAACAATAATAAAAATATCAAAAATAAGCATAATCATTCGTCGACGAAACTTTCCAGAGTTATGTTATAAAATTAATCTTATCTTCGATTTAGAATTTCAAGGTTCAGGCCTTGCAAATTTTGGACCTTTTGGAGTCCTATCTTTTTCCTCAAACAAAATCAATT
The DNA here is from genome assembly GCA_022606495.2 of Halesus radiatus. Classification (NCBI taxonomy): domain Eukaryota; kingdom Metazoa; phylum Arthropoda; class Insecta; order Trichoptera; family Limnephilidae; genus Halesus; species Halesus radiatus. Next base: position 96,869 of record JAHDVE020008519.1, on the reverse strand, counting down.
TACAGTAAAAATCAAACTACATGAGATAAGTCAGGGTCTCATTAAATAAATCTGTCAACCAAACCAAAACGTAATTTTTTATGTATATCGTATTATCGTCTATATTTATATTCGTATGTAAGATTTCTGAATATTTGGCACAGATTCATGATCTGCGTTGAAGATGTCAGATCCCCAAGTTTCTGGGGAAACTAGAGTATTGTGGATTATAAAAACTCATTTCGATTGGACAGAGATAACTGCCGATCGTAAGCGTAGTTATTTCTGAACTTTTGATGCGGAGGACGGCCTTTCAACCCGGACTTTGCAAAAATCGCAAGTATCTAATGTTATTTGACGAGGGGACGCAAATGTAGCTGTCTGGAGGACGGGAATTCGGAGGGTCTTGGACCCATGAGGAAGATGCCCTTTTCCGTCGCGTACAGAGGATGTTCAGATCTGGGCGCGAACTGAATATGAAGAGGTTCCGTATACCGGCTGTTCAGTCTGGACAGTCTGTTCGGCTGGACACCTCTGCATTCGAGCAAACGTAGACGTTCGGGTGTTTTGAATGGAAGGGGATCTAGGATCGTTTTCGGCCTGGTTGACGAAGTCTGAAAAATCCGACACTTAGAGTATTACTATACTTAGTAGGTTTTGCCTATTGCACTTTTGCAAATGGTTGTGAATGGACAGTGACCTACTCCTACTCCTACTCCTACTCTTAATCCTACTCCTACTCCTACTCCTACTCCTTTTTTTTTTTTTTTTTTTATATTAATACCGCACAAGAGTCCCAACTGCTCCCAACCGTCTGGAGCCAGTGAGACTATGGCATTCCCAATTGGGGAATGTTGTGAGGCTGAAGGTATTGGGGAGGGAAGGAGAAGGGGGTGAGGAAGGTGGGGAAAAGGGGAAATACCTAGCTATTCAGATCTGGTCACCAAACACGGCTAAAAGCCATTTCAAGCAACGTTTCAATTCTGAATGGTGGTCTTACACCAGGGCGATACTGAGAGTATCTTCCACTCTGGAACGTGCACAAATATACTATATTTTATTTTTTTTAAATGAATTCATTGTGAAACAACACAAATTAATTAAATAAAAATTACTTGCGCACGCCGGGATTTGAACCCGCGACCTTCGGATTCGTAGTCGAGAGCCTTACCCCTCGACTATGGAGGCCGTCAAATCCTCCTTCTCCTTACAATCTCCGTCAATTACTCCTACTCCTACTCCTACTCCTACTCCTACTCCTACTCCTACTCCTACTCCTACTCCTACTCCTACTCCTACTCCTACTCCTACTCCTACTCCTACTCCTACTCCTACTCCTACTCCTACTCCTACTCGTACTCCTACTCCTACTAATACTCCTACTCCTACTCCTACTCCTACTCCTTCTCCTACTCCTACTCCTACTCCTACTCCTACTCCTACTCCTACTAATACTCCTACTCCTACTCCTACTAATACTCCTACTCCTACTCCTACTCCTACTCCAACTCTTACTCCTACTCCTACTCGTAATCATACTCCTACTCTATCAGTATCCCTATTGAGTATTTAAAGAGAAGAAACAGAAAAATGCTCTCAATATTATCTTTTTCTTGCAAAAGAGAGCCAAAGAGTATTCTGCCCATATAGGCTTTTACATGAATTTTCGAACATAATATAAAGAGCTATCAAAAATCAAAAATACATAGAGATTTTAAACCATAAAGTAATGAACAATCTTTTTCAAAAGTGTAACAGTGACATAAAATAGAAAACTAAAACAATGTTATAGCACAAATCATAATCGTTATATTATCATATTGTAGGATTCATTAAAGTGCTGGTGCATAGATGACCCTTTACTGTATAAATGGAGTCGGCAAATACATCAACAACACCTCCGAACCTGTTGCCCAGATCATGCATCATATTGGTTAATGAATGAGACTGATAGTTGTTTCTGTTAGTATTGCAGAAAATGTTTAAGTTTTTCTTGTGTTCCTCGTTGGTACGTTTAATTTAATAGTGGCGAGGAGGGCAGGACTGTCAATAAGGTCGTTAATGATTCTATGTAATACAACTAGGTCTGACATAATTCTCTTCTCAAACAGCGTAATCAGATGCAATCGATTCATCAAACTCAAACAATTAATATTTTGAGTTTAAAATGTATTATACCTTAGAAATTTGTGCAGAACCTGTTCTATATTATTAGAGCGTACTTTATACAAACGGGACGACATAGGTGAATTATACTCTACTTGAATTATTTATTTTATTTATTTATTCATTAACGCCCCAAAGAGCTATTACATATTTTCACATTAAAATGATTATGTGTACAGAACTTTAAAAAAAATAATATAATGCATAGTTGGTATATAAGTGTAACATATTTATGATATATATGAAGGTATAATAATGCATAAGTGTATGACACAGAGAAGTTACAAAGGGAAAGGTTTTTAATTTATAGATACTACTTTTTTTTATAAAAATAGTAATAGCCTGATCTACATGATATATAATACACAATTGCATAATATAATACTCGTATAATATGAGTGCATGACATTGTGAAAAAAAATCATTATGGTTTTATATTTCGGATGATGTAAAAATGTATGAAATTGCATAATACATAATATAGTATATGATACATTGAAAGAAAAAAAGAGGAACAAGTTTTTGGATTGTAGATGAGTACAAATATATAATATATATATAAAAAATTATAATTAAACAATAGCTCTTATGCGATGCTCTTATAATTGTTGCAACATAAAAATATCGTTCAGGTATCTTTTAAACATGGGTAAACTTATATTAAATATATCTATAGCAGAGGTGAATTTATTTCCAAGTATATGTAGACGAGAAATGGGTGCATGCATTTGGTAGTTAGTACCAGAATTTTTGTTACAGAATAACATATTTTTCTGAGTTTGTCGATGAGGTACTTTGAAATTGATTAGTTGCAGGAGTTCACAACAGTCTAATACACAATAAATAATTTGTAAATAAAAAAGTTAAGTCTGTTATTTTTCTTCTGTTTTCAAAAGTATGTATTTTGAGTGTATTTAGCAAGAATGTATAGTTTATGTGTTGTATTGGTCTGTGTAGTTTGAAGTTAATAAAACGTAAAAAGTTGCGCTGCACGCGTTCAATATTTTTTATATGAATGATATAGTATCAAGACCACACTATTGAATTGTATTCTAATATGCTGCGCACTAGTGACAAATATACGATTTTTATAACTTCCAGCTAATCAAAGTCTTTGATAGTTCTAATTATAAATCCCAATGATCTTCATACCTTTATTAGTTATTTGTTGTATGTGATTTACAAAATTTAATTATGTATCAAACAAAACTCCGAGATCACTAATTTCGTCGACTTTTTCCAAGGTTTTATTATCTATAGCGTAGTTAAATGATAACGGGGTTTTGATTCGACAAAATGTCGGTGTCTTGCATTTATCAACGTTGAGAAATAAGTTATTAGCGATACACCAATTATGTAATTTATCGATGTTTAACTGTAAGATTATGCAGTCGCTAATATTGGATATTTCTTTGTATGGTATCATCGACAAAATATCATCGGCAAAAAGAAGAACTTCTACATCGTCGAAACAAGTTATTATGTCATTAATGAATATTAGGAATAGAATGGGACCGAGATGACTTCCTTGGGGCAGACCACTAGTTGCATTAAGTACCTTAGATTTTAAAGAATTAATTTTGACGAACAAGATTCTGTTAGATAAGTAACTTGAGAACCAATCCAACATGTTGCCTCTCAGTCCTAGTGCATATAATTTACTAAGTAATAATTTATGGGATACTTTATCGAAAGCTTTTGAAAAGTCTGTATAGATACTGTCAACTTGTTTTTTATTCGTGAAGGATTCCGTAATATTGTTTTGGTAAAGTAATAGATTAGTAGTAGTTGATCTTCCACTGACGAACCCGTGTTGCTTTTATCAATTACTTTGAGTATTGATGGATAAATTAAGTCGAGAACAAGGGATTCAAAACATGTGAGTGCTGATTTTATACATATACCTTTTTTGAAAATTGGGGTAATATAATTAGATTTCCAACAAAGTTGGAAAATGTCCAGAAGAAAGTAAATGGTTAAATAATATGGTAAGTGAAATTAATATTGTAAATGGGCATTGTTTAAAAAATGTTGGCGGAATGTTATCTGGGCCTGCAGATTTGGTGGGGTCAAGGGAAAATATTTTATTTAGGCAGGATTCCCGTGTAATGCGGTAGTTCTGTAAATGTAAGGTGTTATGATATGTATATGATGGTATTTTATTTTTAGATATTTCGTCTTCGTATACGCTTTGGAAATGATCCGCGAACAAATTAACAATCTCAATGGTGCTATTAGCTATTTTGCCATCACAGTGCATTGTAGGGGGGTAGTCTGAGCTGTCATTGTTTAATTTTTTGACAAAATTCTACAGGTTTTTTGTCTCCAGTGCATTTTCCTCAATGGAGGTGGTGTGTGCTTTATAGCACAGTTTGGATAGTATTTTAAATTTTTTCGTGTTGCTGAAAAGTTTGAGTAGTCATCGATTAGGTGAGTAAGTTTAAAAATTTTGTGTAACTGTTTTTTTGTTTAAGCAGTAATATAAGGTCCGTGGAGAACCAAATTGGATATGTTGTGTGTTTTGGTGCATACGATGGTACATAAGATTTTATATTGTTGGAAATTGTTTGATAAAGTTTTTCTAAGGTTTGTTCGATATTACTATCATCAGTCAAGAAAGTCCAATCAGTATTACTGAACTGGTAATTAATAGAATCTTATTCGGCGTTTTTGAAGTTGAGTGTTGTTTGTTTCAATGTGGGTTTGTATATGTAGATATTAACTGTAATGTGTAAGGAAGGATGATGACTATCCACCGATATGAGCGGATCGTTTGACTTTTCAACACACAGTTTAGAGCAGTTAGAGAGAGCTAGATCTAAAAGGCGGTCACATGTATTGTACACAAAATTATGTTGATGTAAATTCAAATAGTTTATCGTATCTTTCACTTCACGTGCTGGGTCATTACAACTTTCATTTATAATATAGCCATTGTCACTAAAATTTCATTTCAAATTGGGAAGATTGTAATCACCAACGATAATAATTTTAGATGTAGGATGTTTTGAAATGAGAAATTCAATGTCTTCACAGTGTTTCTTGTATGTTTGAATACCAGAGTTTTGGCGGTATGTATACAGTTCCAATGATGATTTTTTCCATGGGGGTAATAATTAGCACAAATAATTGCTCCAGCGAGCTATTTTGTGTTTTTAGTTTTTTCACTGATAAAGTTTCCTTAGTTGCTATCAGAACTCCGCCTCCTCTTGATTTGGTACTTGATTTTGAGTTTCTGTCGCACCGAAATATCTTGTGGTTCGTAAAACCAAGTTCTGGAGACTTTATTTCTGGGACGAGCCAAGTTTCAGTAAGGATGAATATATCATGTCTGTGTAAAGGTGCTGCTGTTTTAAGATCATGTAGTTTCGTACGAAGTCCTCTTGTATTTTGGTAGTAGATTTTTATTTTTTCAGGGCATTTGGTCCGGCATTTTCGGCTACTTGGGCAGCATCCATTTATGGGATTAGGTTTTTTGAGAGATTTTTTATTATCGATGGTTTGTTATTAATAAATTTTATTGTCAGTCCTACATCCCCTTCCAGGGTACGGTTTTCCAGGAATTGTCCGAGATCATAAAGATATTGCCTTTGTAACGGAGTTTGATCGGAAAAAAATTTATATTCAGTGTTTGACAATGTTAGGTTTTTTCTAAGCAATATATTTAAGACTTCCGACGGATTGTTGGGTGTAACTTTCAATGGTCTCATTTTATTTGGTTTTACCACGCCAATACGGAAAACGTTTACAGAGTTTTCGACAAGCGTGTTGTCGATTTTGTAAAGTATTTTTATTATTTCCACTTTGTCCTGATTGGCTCGGTCCAATTGATTCACCAATGTGCTTTCGGGTACATTTGTAATGATTAAATTTTTTGCTCTCACCTTTCTTTCCTCTAACTCGTCGGCTGCTTCGCACATTTGAGCTATTTGTACCCCATGATTGGCATTATTTGACAGGGACTGGGGCGGAGGCTAGAGCGGCTGGTTCTCTGGGATACGTTGATAGGTCTTAAGTTCACCTTCTAAAAAGCCCATTTTAGCTGCAACTAGACCTATATTTCCCAGTAGTTTCGAGAGTTTAGGTGTCAATTTTCCCATTTGTTCTTTGTTGAATTTGTTGGTTGGATCCATTATAGTAGTATTTAAAGTATGTATAAAATTATTTGCCAAAGTGATAAAAGAATAGGTATTACAGTTGTCCATCTTATTTCTGTGAGATGCGGTCCGAAAAGGTTTAGCGGCCCTGCCCTCGTATAGGCGGACTAATGTTCGATGCTTGCAACGTAGAGTCGGCTTACACGACACGCACATTCACACACACACACTGACAGTGTTCGGACTGAGTGATCGGCGAGTTATCAATTATTTTGACAGTAAATCAGATTTTAAAATTTAGATTTAGTTTCACACTGAGACTTTGAAATATCTCGAAACTTCTTTATTGCACTGATAATGTAATTGCATGTATGTTATAGTATTATTTTTACACAAACACGTGAAAAATATTTCTTTATATTGTTTTAAACGGGAGTGAATTTAATAGCGGTATTCTGTACAGCAGTGTTGTTGTTGTATATTTGAAGACTTGTAAATAATAAAGTGAAGAGCATTCTCATTCAATCTAAAGACTCAAAATCTATTGAAGTTTTGCAAAGGAGGCCAAGCATCTTTAAATCCTTGTTAGTTATATCATTAATATGTATAATTAATGTCAGTACAGTTCGGTATAGATCAGGATTCAGTAAACATAGTAACTGTACATACCGTAATGAATGCATTACCGAGGTAACTCAGTAACCCCACTTAGTTGATGTCTTTATTTAAAATTCCTTAAACATAGCTTTTAAAAAGCGTAAAAAAAATTCTCTCGGTTAAATAACTTCCCAAAAGCCTCAGTACAAAGTACCTAAATAAAATATCTGAAGAACCGCTGATTTTATATTAATCTGACATAAATTTTTCTTTCCACGATAATTCAACTTGTTACGCCAACTTTTTTCATTATTTGCGGAGTTTGCAGTTCGTGAATTTATCCCGAGAACGAAGAGTTCCATGCTAGGTAGCTCGCCATGTTATTTCAATAATGCTAGACAAATATATCGCAGGAAGTTTTAATAATAAAACTTGTTTTAAAATAACTTCCGTAAGAACGAATTCGCAAATACCTTGCTTCAAAATTATTTGACAGTCGGCGACGAGTAGACTCTAAAAAGTATTACTTGCTAAAACAGATTATTTACCAAATGAGAGTCTGACTGCAATTCTGGCAAAATATCAGTCCCGCGTTACAAATGAAATTATTTCATCAGTAAGGAATAGGCACGAGTAGGCGAGTGTTTATTTATTTATTTATTATATTACACGCCCATCTGGGCCTTTATAGGGATTGTAGAACATAATAATTAAAATTGATAAGTACGTAGAGATTTTCAACCATGAAGTAATAATGAACAATCCTTTTTAAACGTTTTAACAGTGACATAAAATAGAAAACCTGAACAATATTATAACACAAATCGTTAACGCTTCATTATCCAAGCTACAATAAAACATACTCGTATTGCAGGAGTCATCAAAGTGCTGGTATAGATGACGCTTTACTGTATGAATAGAGTCAGCAAATATATGAAAAATATTTATATAAATTAAAAATATACTTTGTATTTACCACTTTTATTAAAGTGGTAAATACAAAGTATATTTTTAATTTATATAATTAATAATGATGCCACAAAGTTACCAAACATTTGAAGAAATTATATGAAAAATACCTCCAAACTTGTTGCTCAGATCATGCATCATATTGGTTAATGAATGAAACTGATAGTTGGTTGTCTAAGTGTTGCAGAAATATGTAACAGTTTGTCTCGTGTTCCACGTCAGTGTTTAGTGTAATATCAATCGCTATTATTCTGGGAGTTTCACAGTCGATCGTCACTGCCTTGAATGATTTTTTCCATAGTGTACCTAGTTCGCCATATGGTCGTCCTCTTAGTGGACCGCTAGAGATGTCTACCGCTGAACTCCCATAGCTCGTGAATTCAGGGTGAATTTCGGTGAAAAAATCTAAATCAGTTGGTAAAAGCCACGTCTCTTGTAATGAAATAATATCGTTCATAAGTTATGTTATTTGTCTTTGAACCTTTATTTTCGCAAAATAACTTGATATCTTCTGTGCTAGTTTCAACTGCAAAACGAGAGACATATAGCCCTGTTGAAAGGTTTGCTATTTTTAAATTTCCTACATTAGGTCCTGTACCGCGATTGTTTGAAAGTCGCTTCTTGCGATGTTTATTTATAATAACCATAAAATCTTGTGTATTTCGATGTAATTATTAGTATTATTTAAATTTGGCGGTCGCGGGTATCGCGCAGATTCGGCATTCTTCGTTTTGTTTTGGAACTGTTCACGAACTGTATCTGTAGATTATCATCGTTATGCATGCAAAAGAAACATTTTATTTCCATTTCGATTTGTAATTATTTTCTCCGAGTATGTTTATCCACAGAATGCTAAATATTTGTTTAAATGTTCGATATAGGACAATACGAGTAGGCATACAACACTGCTTCCAGGGATAATACGGCCTAATAAATATGTGTGCTGCTTTGTTCTATCTCCTAATGTTCCATATTACGTTAACGGAATCTGTTGCATGTCGAACGACATTGTATTAACTGGCGACATCAGTGTTCTTTCTGAAGGGTATGGATCACACTTCTTGGGAATATCTGATGAGTGTACAAACGGGATATTACTTACAACAGATCACAAAATTTAAATTGAAAATTCAAACGATAAATTTATTTACCTACCGTGTAGAAAATATTTCTCACACATCAATTAGAAATGTTACAAAATTTTATTTTTATTGAAAAAAACTATTCTGCATTTTATGTGTTACTTATAAGCAGATCATATCTGGAAGGCCGCCTTGCGTTGGTTGTGGGGAATTAATATCAGTAAAGGCTTCGAGCAAAGTGCTCTTCGTGACGAAATTACAATGAAGTAAGTTTATCATTTGAAATACAATAAGGATATATCAATATTAATCATTGTATAAAATAATATTAACATAACACAAATGAAACATGGAAATGGAAAAAAAACGACAGAAAATAAAGAGGTTTCAGTCAATATTTATTTACAACAAATGTCCAAATGATACGACAGAATAATGTACGCGTTATTATTATTATTAATAATAATAATACTTATTTATTTGAAATACACATCATTTAACAAAAAAAATTAGGAAAGCTTTGACTGCCCAACTAGGAACAATTCCCGGTTTAGGGCAGTCAAATTGACAAGTTTTAGTACATATTAAGTGCCATTATACAAAAATTGACGAAAAAAGTATCTATTATTGACATAGTATGGTAATATAATATATCTAGAAAAAAGTATCTATTATTGACATAGTATGGTAATATAATATATCTAGAAAAAAGTATTTATTATGGACATAGTATGGTATTTTAATATATCTAGAAAAAAGTATTTATTACTGACACAGTATGGTAATATAATGTATCTACAAAAAAGTATCTATTGTTGACATAGTATGGTAATATAATATATCTAGAAAAAAGTATCTATTATGGTAATATAATATATCTAGAACAAAGTATTTATTATGGACATAGTATGGTAATTTAATATATCTAGAAAAAAGTATTTATTATGGACATAGTATGGTAATTTAATATATCTAGAAAAAAGTATTTATTACTGACACAGTATGGTAATATAATGTATCTACAAAAAAGTATCTATTGTTGACATAGTATGGTAATATAATATATCTAGAAAAAAGTATCTATTATTGACATAGTATGGTAATATAATATATCTAGAATAAAGTATTTATTATGGACATAGTATGGTAATTTAATATATCTAGAAAAGTATTTATTATTGACATAGCATGGTAATATAATATATCTAGAAAAAAGGATTTATTATTGACATAGTATGGTAATCACTGCAAACCCCGTCAGAGTCGATGGAGGAAATATAGCGAAACATTTCCTGCATTTATCAGCACAATAATGTAGTAATAGACAAATTATGAACATAAACAAAAATTGATTAAAGTAGGTACGCAATTAATCAAAAAAATATATGAAACAGTGAATAACAAATTTATATTAGGAATAAAAAAATAAATTATTTTATTATTAAAATTAATATGAAAATACATTCAAGCTACTGAGAAAAAAATATTTGATTATTAATTCAATTTAATTCATTAACGCTTTTTCTGATTTGTCAAATTGTAAACCGGGTTGTAATTGTATGCAAAATCTTTAAACCTTTATTTATATCAAAAGAATGATTAGTTTCTAAAATATGATTTGCAAATTCAGTTAAAATTCATGAAACAGCTATTTGTCTTGTTTACACCAGCTTATTGTTGTTATTAGACAATAAGTGTTTATGATGATCTATTTTGAATTGTTTTCAATTGTGCTGTTTTTATTACAATAAAAAAATATTTTTTTATAAATTACAGTGTATTTTTTGTATATGACTTTGAATGCTTATTTATAACATTCTGTACGTATCTTAACAAAGGGAATTCAATCTCTGGAGCACAGACGTCAGGTGGAAATGCTGTCCTTGTTCTACCGGTATTTTAATGGAAGATTATCTGAGGAACTAGCGTCATTGATCCCATGAGAACGGATCGTAATATCTTCTACGACTCGTTCTTGTATTAAAAACACCACGGCTGTGAAATGATCTGCCGGCCTCTGTGTTTCCTTCCTCCTATAGTATTTTTAAATGTTTCATATATTTTTGAAGTTGAATGAGTTGTTGAATGACGTCAACGACGATCCAGATTTGCTCAAAAGGGTTATAACTGGTGATGAAACGTGGTTATATGGTTATGACGTCGAAACCAAGGCCCAATCATCTCAATGTCAGAAGAGCCAAGACCGAAAAAAGCTCGCCAAGTTCGATCAAATGTGAAGGTTTTGCTCACTGTTTTCTTCGATTGAAATGGCGTGGTGTATCATGAGTTCTTGCCAACAGGACGTACGGTTAATAAGGAAAACTACAAGGAAGTTATGCAACGTTTGCGTGAAGCAATATGGTTCAAACGATCGGAATTGTGGAAAAACAAATCATGGATTTTGCATCACGATAATGCACCAGCTCACAAATCAACGCTTGTTCGTGATTATTTGGCCAAAAACAACACCGTAATCATGACTCAACCACCGTATTTACCAGATTTGGCTCCCTGTGACTTTTTACTATTCCCGAAACTGAAGAGACCAATAAAAGGAAAGCGTTTTGCCACAATTGATGATATAAAGTCAGAATCGAAGAATGAGCTGATGGCCATACCGAAAAGCGCATTCCAGAAGTGCTTCGAGAATTGGAAGAAGCGCTGGCATAAGTGCATTATATCTGAGGGGGATTACTTTGAAGGGAAGAAAATGGATATTGATGAATAAATAAATACTTTTCAAAAAAAATCGAAATTCGCTTTTTCATAAAAGTGCATAAAAAACACATTGTTATGGTTGAACTGCATTCCGAACATCTGACGTCAATCGCGCATTTTGTTTTTGGATTAGTATGGACATTTTTAGTTTTCGAATTTGTTTTGTAGTTTAAATATGTTTTTTTTTTAGTTTTGGTGAAATTTACTCTTAACGGGGAGAGGGACGTCGGAGAGTTATTATTTATTAATTCAAAATAATGATAGTATTATTACGCAATACGATAAACATACTCGCAATGTTTTTAAATAGAAAAATATTTGTTAATTATTTTATAAATTTACGGTAAGAAAAAAAGTTATATTTCTGATTATATTTTGATAAATTCTAAGCCTACATCAAAATATAATCAGAAATATAAATTTTTTTCTGCCCGTTCCATTGTATGTTTTACAGAATATTTAAAATTTGAATATGTTTTTTAAAGTGGAGAAAAGTATGTTTAATAATTTGTCGTTGCGTTTTTGTAAATAAACGTAACCAAAAATTTGTAATCCGTATTACAAAAAAAAAAAAATATTTTTATTTATCCACATTACAAATCTGATCAAAACCGACCGGGCATAGATTTTGAGGATTTTGGCGGGCTTTGAAAAATTTTAACTTCGAAAATGATTTTAACTATTAATTTAAATATTAATAATTAACTATTATTATGTACTATTAAAATATGTTAATAATATGAAGTGAAAAATTCACCAATTTCACAAATGGTAATTAACTTTTTTATGGACCTAATCAACGGTATTATTCCGATATTGTCATGAAATCTGTTTTAAATCATTGAATCGTTAAATATTAAAAAAAGAAAACTACAAAACATTCCAATAATCTTCAAGCCACCAGAGTTAGTTGGTTGCACTTCCCTCCTGTAGTTAATCTACATCAGTGATGCACAACCCGCGGGCCGCGAGCCTTTTCGTGCCGGCACACGTGGCTTGATAAATAAATCATGATTAATAAAAATCAACGATATTAATTTATTGGTTTGATCCTAGGGTTTATTTTTTTCGGTATTTTTAACTAAAAGTTGTTTCTGAAAACATACAAGTAACGGAAGTGAGATTAAAAATTCCTTGTTTAACACCTCGACTCCGGTGATGGGTCTGATTTGACCCAGTGTTTTTTAAATAAAAGATTTTGCCGCAAATATTACGTTTAGGCTAATTTCCTCTTGTCTATTCTTTTATTAAATATTTACCCACATCTCGACTCAAAAATGATTAAAATTGGACACGTTTTAAATAAGTTATAAGAATAATTAATTAATAAAAACTCGATCTCTTCTCAGTTGAATTTGAGCAGCCGACGAAACAGTATATCTCTCGCTCTATCCTTCCGTCTTTGTCTCTCGCAGTCCTTAACACGCAGATGTTGTCAACCATTCGGGCACATTTCTAGTATTGTGTTTTAATTTTTTTTATTTCGTACCGTACTAACGCAATGGCAAGGCAACATTATTTAGCTGATAATGAGATTGAAAAGCTACTTAACAGTGAGATCAGTGATGATGGCGACTTGGAATTCGAAGCATTGGATCCAGAATTTGAAAGTGATCCGGAAGACATATTACTAGAGGAAATATCTGAAAGTGAAAATGGAAGTGATAATGCAGTTAGTGTACGAAATCTGAGTGAATCCGTTGCAGATCGACTTGTCAAATTCCGGATTCCTTTAATTTTTTAATGAAAATTGTTCATTTAAATTTGTTTTGTTGAAAAATAAAAGTTTTAGTATTTTTTAACTAAAATGTATGTCATTCAATGGTTTTAATTGTGACAAATAAATGTGTGAGAAAATTAAATACTCAAATAAGAACGCCATTATATAATATTTTCTAATATTTTCATAAGCAATCATCATATAATATGGCTATGAATTTAATTTATTTTATTTTTACACATCTTTCTATTAATTGGCACGTGGAATATCAGAGGAGGAATGGAAAGAAAGATGAATGAACTATGTGATACGATGGGAAGAAAAAGTCTGGATGTACTCTGTATAACAGAGAGTATGAAAAGGGCGAGCGGTACGATGCAACATAATGACACGCTCGTCATCTGGTCTGGGAGACCAGATACAGACAGGGCTTGTCAAGGTGTTGCAGTGTTACTGTCTCCTAGAATGGTGGAATGTATGTTGCAATATGAATGTGTAAGTCCGAGAATAATGTGGATCAGATTCAAAATCGGGTTGACAAGAGTGTTTTTAGTTATATGCTATGCTCCTGTCAACTCCGAAAGCGATGAAGTGAAAGATGATTTTTGGACTGGTGTGAGCGATGTGATGAGATTAAAAATATGAATGAAAGGATTATAATGGCAGGGGATTTGAATGGGTGGGTGGGTATTAGGAGGGATGGTTTTGAATCAGCTTTAGGTTTATTTGGGGATAAAAGAACGAATGACAATGGAAACAGAATGCTTGAAGTATGTTTAGAGTGGAACCTATTTGTATCAAATACTTATTTCAATCATAAAGGTATCCATCAATATACGTGGGAAAGAGGAAATGAGAGGTCAATGATTGATTTTGTAGTAATTGACTCTAGGTTGAGAGCCGTCACCGCAGACACCAGAGTTTTCAGAGGGGCTGAGATAGAAACCGACCATTTCCTGGTTGTGTCGAGAGTAAACCTCTTCCGCGGCTGGCGCTCTAAAGTGAAAACGGTGTCGACCCCAACTAGAGTCAAAATAGAAAAATTGCAAAACGATAATGTAAGAAGTAAGTATGAAAATTGTGTAGAGATGAGACTGAATGATAAGGTAATGGACGGTCTAAGCATAGACGAAACATGGGACCACATAAAAGTGAGCCTCTGTGAATCTGCTAGAGAGGTATGTGGAATAAGTACGCAAGGTAGAAAGAAAGGTGATGCATGGTGGGATGATGAGATTAAAGCACTGGTCTCAGAGAAGAAGAAAGCGTGGTTATTTCTGATAGCGGCTGGCAGTGCTTCTAACGAAGAGAGGGATAGAGCGAAAGAAGTTTACAAGGGATGCAAGAAAAGAGTACGTGATGGAGTGAAAGAACGAAAGAAACGCCTGGAAGAGGAAGAGGGGATCAAAATGACAAACCACTTCCAAGAAAATATTAAACTATTTTGGAAGGAGGTCAAAAGGTCACGGAATGGTTCAGAAAGTGGATGTGTGAAAGTGATAAAATCGAAAGATGGAAAAATGTTGACGAATGAGAAAGAAATAAAAGAGAGATGGATGAAATACTTTGAAGAGGTCTTCGAAAGCAATCCGAGTGATAGAGATTCCAGTGGCGAGTCAGGTATGAATGACGATGGGGTGAATGTTCCCAAAATTAGCATGGATGAAATTAAAAGATCAATTAGATGTATGAAGAATGGTAAGGCTGTTGGTTTCGACAATATTGCTGCTGAATACTTTAAAGGAAATAGCCGTATAATTCTCACATGGTTATGCAAACTTTTTAACCAGTGTCTAGAGGAGGGTTACACCCCATTAGATTGGAGAAGGGCTGTGATCATGCCTCTATACAAAGGTAAAGGGTCACGCATGGAATGTGGAAATCACAGGGCTATTAGCCTGCTAAGTTCAGTTGGTAAGCTGTATGGTAGGATATTGATTGAAAGGGTACAAATGAAAACAAAGGATAAAATATGGGATGTGCAAGGCGCATTTATGAGTGGAAGGGGGTGCATGGATCAGATTTTCTCGTTGCGTATGCTCACAGAGAAGTTTCTGGCAAAAAAACAGAAACTTTTCTGTGCTTTTGTAGATCTACAAAAAGCATACGACAGAGTTGACAGGAAAAAGTTATGGAAGGTGTTGTCTAAGTATGGTGTGAATACAAATCTTATACAGGCAATCGCATCGCTGTACGAGGGAAGCGTTGCATGTGTTAGGGCAAACGGTGATTTTACGGGGTGGTTTGACATCACAAAAGGTGTTAAGCAAGGCTGCGTAATGTCACCGTGGTTATTCAATCTATACATGGATAATTGTATGCAAGAATTGAAAGAGGTGGGCCTGGGCGCGAAAATGAATAGTCTGCAAGTATGTTGTCTGTTATATGCTGATGATGCGGTGCTGATTGCTAACAGTATGGAAGATCTACAGTCCCTCGTATCTAGGATGAACGAAGTATGTATGATGAATGAGCTAATGATGAATGTAAATAAGTCCAAAGTCATGGTGTTTGAAAGAGAGAGTACGAAAACAGTGTGCAATATAGTTGTGAATGATGAATACTTGGAGCAGGTGATGAGTTTGTGTATTTGGGAAGTATGTTCACGAGAGATGGAAAGACTGATAGGGATATTGAAAGAAGGGTGAATGCAGGAAACTCCATTAACGGAGGACTGAACGCGGTTGGCGCAAACAAAAAGTTGTCCGAAGAAGCGAAGCTAGCAGTCCACAATGGAGTGCTGATACCAAATCTGATGTATGGCAGTGAGGCATGGAACTGGCAGAGGAAGGATGAAAGTAGACTGAATGCTGTAGAAATGAGATCTCTGAGACGAATGTGTGGTAAAACCATGTATGATCGTGTGAAAAATGTTGAGATTCGTAAAGAATGCAAGGCTGATGTAAGCGTAGTGAGCAAGATTAAGAAAAGGACGCTTAGATGGTTTGGGCATGTAGAGCGAATGAATGAAGAAAGGAGTGTAAGGAGAATATATGACGCGAATGTGAATGGAAGAAGAGGACGGGGACGCCCGAGGAAGACATGGCACGATCAAGTGAATCAAATACTCGAGTCGGGCCATGTCAGAAGTCGGAATAACAGAAGAGAATGTATGAGGCGTTGTATGAATGTGAATGAAGCAAGAAGTGTATGCCAAGATCGAGTTGTTTGGCGGTCCGTCCTCTCTGCCTACCCCTGCGGGGAAACGGCGTGATGGTTAGTTAGTTAGTTAGTTAGTTCTATTAGAGGTACAGCAACAAGGAAGAATTAAATAAGTGATTTTATTTCTGGTATTTTAAATAAAACAAGATATACTTGTAAATGCACACCATCGATTTCCCGAAAATGTTAATAAATATAGAAACAAAATGTTCGCTTCCACTGACTTCCTGGGTCGAGTCCTTACCCCCCCTCCCGCACTACACTCTTCATTCCTCTGACCATCGGCGGCGGTTGTCTCAAGACGCGACCGATTTAGTCGTGGTTTTGCTCTCGCGTGGTATCGCCGCGCTGCTGCATATCGAAGAACCGCAACATTTACGGAATACTAATTTCTAAAACATCTATCTTTATACAAGAAACACAAGGGATATGTTATGAGTTTATGAGGAATTACATAATATCATATAAAAGTAAGGATATGAACGAAAAATGCATAAAAAAGCCTTTTAATTTCATCATTTCAGCCGGGTCTATTTGGACCCACCATCGCCGAATGTGTTTTATTTTGAACCTCCGGGTATTACGTGTTAATAGCAATCGTTTATATTTCCGGGTGCTTTGATCAAAATTTAACTTTTTCTTTCTGTTTTACGAAACACGAAGCATGGTGCGACAATCTCGTCTGTCTTCAATATTTTGAATCAGCCGCCTTAAATTACGAGAACACATTTAGAAACATACAAATTATTAATTTTGATATAGCATGTGAAGTTTTTAGCATTGAGTAATTATGAAATGCGATATTTTAGGAAGGTAGGAAAGAATAATTAAGTTTTTGGTATACGCTTACAGGTTCTAAACAGTTGAGATGTTTGTACCCAAATATTGGTGAGAATATTTAAAAATAAAACTTTGCTGGTGACGCCACTGACCAAAGTGAAAAATCAACGATGGTAAGATTTAGGCTTAGAGTAATAATATACCAAGAGACCTTTCTAATCTTTCTCAATTGTTGTACGAATTGTTGACATTCTCGCAAAATATAGCTCTCTCTCTTTGTGCTCGGTTTTATAAACATATGAGAAAGCGAGACAAACGATTTTTGTTCAAAACATTCATTTGTGGAAGGGTCTTAAGGGCTTGAAGCCAATTTCTGCAAACGCACGAACTTCACTTCGATGCTATCTGTCAGGCAAATTGACGGTCAGAAAGCGGTAAAAGTGAAATAATTACGTGAATTGAGTGATATCCACAAAAAAAGCTATGGCTATATGTGCAGTGATCGGGTGCTTCAACTGAAGTACTTAAGGACCAAAAAAAAACAGTTTTCACAGGTATTTATCAAGAAATTCGTTTTTTTCACTTTGATCTCAAATATTTAATAATCTACTGTATAAAAGAACTCGGAACCTTCGCCAATATTTAAACAACCCTTGCACTATTTGTATTATTGTAATAAACATCCGTTTTAATTGAGTTTTAATGCATTTTCAATATATTACATTTACAATAATTTTGCGTAATTATGAGAATACAAATTACCAATTTCATTTGGGCATCTCAAAGTAGCTTTGTCTCTTTCGCTCTCATGTTAGCATTGCTAAATGTTGGTAAACAGATGGTGACAAAATGTGTTTTGTGAATTCCTTGTATTTCCACCATGAAAAAATCAGGGCTGTGCTAAAGTTGGGTTGTTTTTATATATGTAACTATTTATCGATTTCCAAAGGATGAAGCATTCATTCATTATTATTTATTTTTGTAATCTGTGCCACAACTAATAAGGGTAATATTTTTAGATAATTCCTATAACTCCCCAAATGGAACCTCCCCGCCTTTGTCAGAACAGGCGCTTACATTAAATTCAGAAAGAGATGTTGTAAGTAGATCAAAATATGAACACATTTATTAGCCCCCTTACAATAATAATAATAATAACAAAGTATTTATATAGCGCAATTTTGTGTCATTTCACTTCAAGTGCGCTTTGCTATAAATAAACTTTAAAAAATATATTAAATAACTCCATTCAGTGGTATTCTTACAGTGCTACTTTTACATTCTATTTATTGACACTACCATAAAAATTAAGAGGTGCAACATTTATTTATCTTTAATACATCAACCATTTTTGATGTGATGACTGCTAAAAATAATACAAATTAATTATTGGTTTTCATATTTACAGAATATGAAAAATTCAGATAGCATTAGACATCCGTATCTGAAACCCCACGGAAAATAATTTTAAGACGTATTTTAGATATTTGAGTATTTTAATAAATTGACGTCGATTCTCAATCAATAGATTAAGACACTGTATCACACTACAATGCTTTATATTACTTTTCTTTTTAAACAAATTTTTATTGTAACTTTATTTCATGTTATATTATGTACCAATAAACTTTATTGCTTATGTTCCTTAAATAAACAAATAATATTACATAAATCGTTTTCAAGATTTACGACTACCTACTTACTCGCAACAAAATACCTAATTTATTTAATTTGTAGCAACCCTGTTAGCCATGGTAAGGCCACACCCCTGAGGTCACCCTTGGTCAAAAACTCGCTTCAACATCTCGCAAAGTGAGGCCTCTATATATTGTTACTCTAAGGATTTAGGTACCCTACCCCTTGTAACTGGCGACCATATTATTTAATATATTGCTCCCCCCGGCAAAAATGGTTGTGCATCACTGATCTAAACAGACGCCAACCGAGTAAAGTCAGGGCCGCCATTTCCGGTATTTTTGTGAGACAATTGAAGTTCCTATACAATAGATGTCAAGTGAGTGAATGCGCCAAGTGTGTGCCGCTACATCCATACACCAAAATGTTGCATTCGGGAAAAATTACATTAAATGGGAATGATGTGGTATTTTGTTATGCAAATTCTATAAAGAGTTGCTATAAATGGCTTCAACCACAATGAGGTAGATTCTGAATGGGACTGCCACCACCCCGCTCTGAGCATAACCATTATGACAAATAACTCACCTGAGGATACAACTATTCTGCCTAACGTTACGTATAATTAGATGATGAGCTCCTCCCCCTGAACTGGGACTGCCACCACCCCGCTCTGAGCATAACCATTATGACAAATAACTCACCTGAGGATACAACTATTCTGCCTAACGTTACGTATAATTAGATGATGAGCTCCTGCCCCTGAACTGGGACTGCCACCACCCCGCTCTGAGCATAACCATTATGACAAATAACTCACCTGACGATACAACTATTCTGCCTAACGTTACGTATAATTAGATGATGAGCTCCTGCCCCTGGACTGGGACTGCCACCACCCCGCTCTGAGCATAACCATTATGACAAATAACTCACCTGACGATACAACTATTCTGCCTAACGTTACGTATAATTAGATGATGAGCTCCTCCCCCTGGACTGGGACTGCCACCACCCCGCTCTGAGCATAACCATTATGACAAATAACTCACCTGACGATACAACTATTCTGCCTAACGTTGGCGTATAATTAGATGATGAGCTCCTCCCCTGACTGGGACTGCCACCACCCCTGCTCTGAGCATAACCATTATGACAAATAACTCACCTGACGATACAACTATTCTGCCTAACGTTACGTATAATTAGATGATGAGCCTCCTCCCTGGACTGGGACTGCCACCACCCTGCTCTGAGCATAACCATTATGACAAATAACTCACCTGAGGATACAACTATTCTGCCTAACGTTACGTATAATTAGATGATGAGCTCCTCCCCCTGAACTGGGACTGCCACCACCCCGCTCTGAGCATAACCATTATGACAAATAACTCACCTGAGGATACAACTATTCTGCCTAACGTTACGTATAATTAGATGATGAGCTCCTGCCCCTGAACTGGGACTGCCACCACCCCGCTCTGAGCATAACCATTATGACAAATAACTCACCTGACGATACAACTATTCTGCCTAACGTTACGTATAATTAGATGATGAGCTCCTGCCCCTGGACTGGTCTGCGCCACCTGCAAGCGCTTTAACAAACCTTCCAACCACCCAACAGGTGACAGATCGTGCCCGGCCCACCACGCTGCTGTAGAGGCCCAAGTCCGTAAAACTGATTATGGTAGGCGCTAACTCCCTTACAATTGGACAAGTAAATCTGCAGCGCTCTCGAGGGGCAACCCTTGAGACTCAACGATTAATGGCCGATTTGGACCTCAGCATTATTCTGATTCAGGAGCAGTATCTCCGGCAAGGCAAGACAGCTGGTATAGATTCTCCAGGGGAGGTACTCGAAGTAGGGAAATCCCCGGGTGCGGGTGTTCTGATCAACACTTCAGTGTTCAGCCCCCTCCTTCTCGAGGGGCTCTCGAATGAGTACCAAACCTGCGTATCGATAATCTTCGATGATATCGAGATTGTTTTCGTATCCGTCTACTTTAAATATGGAAATCCCGTCGGACCACACATCCTTAGCCTGACGCGCGCTCTTAACGTTCTGAAGGGGCGTAACATAATTATAGGGGGGGATTTCAACGCGCGCTCCTCTCTGTGGTACGATTATAACGAAAATAGGACGGAAAGATCAGACGCCGTCGAGGACCTCATCTCTGCGCAAGGTCTTTTCATCATCAATGAACCGGGATACCCTTCAACGTTTTCTGGCACCGGAGGGGAGAGCAACATTGACTTAACTCTTTGCTCTGGGTCAATTGTGGCTAAGATGTCTAACTGGATGGTCCACGAACGCGCTCTTGTAAGTGACCATAGGCTCATCACTTTCTCCCTAGGAGTTAAAATTGATGAAATACCTCGCACAAACTGGCACTTCAAAACACAACAAGCGGATTTGGATAAATTTGGTAGGACACTGCGCGATAATTTAAGGGGCTTCTATGCATTGGCTGCTAGTGATCCTGATAAATTGGGGGAATTTTTCAACGCGGCGGTGGTATCAGCTGCAGATTCCTCCTTGGGAAGATCAAACCCAAAGAGGAAAATAAGGACGCCGTGGTGGTCAAATGAGCTGACTTTGTTGAAGGGCGCGTATAAGAGGGCCTATAGGAGCCTTGGAGTTGCCAGACGGGTTACATGTACCCCTGACAAGGAGGCGTTCTTAATGGCTAAACTGAGAAGCTCCCGTAGTGCCTATCGAATAGGTGTCTGCTTAGCAAAACGAGCTTCCTGGAGAGAATGGGTAAAAGGGGTGGGAAATTCAAATCCTTGGGAAGTTTACAGCGCACTCCAAAAAACGGGCAAAGGATCTGAGCGTTACTTATCCAGCATAACACTGGGCAATAACGATGGGGATGCCGAGAGTTGTGACATTGCCACGACCCTTGAAACACTTCTGGGGAAGCTAGTCCCTCTAGAGACAGTAACAGGGGAAAATGACCACCACAAACAAGTGAGAATTCTCTCAAGGCTTCCTCCTAGGGACCTCCCCCAGACGGTCGAAAGCTTACCACCATTCAGTAAAGCGGAGTTAAATATTATAATTAAGGGTCTCGGTCCGAAGAAAGCCCCGGGTATCGACAAGTTGAATGGTATAATCGTGAAGCATGTTTGGATCTTTGCAAAGGAGGAGCTTTTCCAACTCTTGGACACATGTCTGAGACGCGGAAAGTTTCCCACAGTATGGAAGAGGGGTGTGCTCAGGATAATCCCTAAGGGAAACAATAAGCCGAGAACGGACCCGAAGGCGTACCGCCCCATCACCTTGCTGCCCATCCTCGGTAAAATTCTCGAGAAAATCATACGTAAGAGGTTAGACCATTACCTGTCGCCCGGTAGCATCCACCAATTCGGCTTCGTTCCTGGGAAATCCACCGAGCACGCCATTTCGTTTGCGCTCGACTGGGTGAAGGTTTGTAATAAGAAGTATGTGATAGGTCTATTTCTAGATATTGCCGGGGCTTTTGACAACGCATCATGGCCAATGATACTTATCAAACTAAAGAATAGAAACTGTCCACCGGATCTCTTTGAGATCTGTTCGGACTATTTTAGGGACCGATCCATCGTGGTTGCTCACGGGAGCACCACTATTATCAGAGAAGTGGATATGGGCTGTCCCCAAGGCTCAGTTTTGGGTCCGGAATTTTGGAACATTCTTTTTGACGACGGCCTCAGGTTACCCTTGCCTGAGGGTTGTGTATCAGTGGCATATGCGGATGATGAGCATCTTCTTGTGGCGGGCAACAGCAGGAAAGAGGTCGAAAGTAAGGCCGAGGAATGCTTAGAGATGGTTCTGGAATGGGGTAAAAGAAATAAATTAACCTTCGCTCCCCACAAGACAGTGGGTCTCCTTATGAAGGGTTCCCTCAGTCGAAGACGTAACCCTTCTATTAAAATGGGAAACTCCACAATATCCTTTGCGGAAAACACCAGACACTTGGGAGTCATTTTAGATAGATCGTCTTCTTTCCTGGCCCACGTCAAAAGCGCGTCCAGTAGAGCCCAGGCCCTCTTTCATAAGTTGAGAAGACTGTCAACGGCCGAGTGGGGTCTCCGCTCGCCTGCGCTCCGGCTAATCTACCGGGCAGTGTACGTGACCCAAATCTCATACGCTGCTTCGGTGTGGGAGCACCGCCTTGACAATGTTCTCATACTCTTGGCTCTGAAAAGGGGCCAGCGCACTCCTTTACTGGCGCTCTCGGGAGCTTACAGGACTGTAGCATCAGATGCATTACCGGTTCTGGCCGGAATCCTGCCGATTGATTTAGAAATTAGGGAAGTATTGGCTAAGAAGGCTTTAACAAGAGGTAGAGAGGCTGTCCATCTGGGTGTCCACGTGACCGTGGGTGGTGAGGTCTCCCTGCCAAAGCTTCTTAAGGAGATGCGTGATAGAACTCTGGATGATTGGCAGTCACGTTGGGATAGGGCGACGACGGGAAGATGGACTTATTCTTTCTTCCCCTCAGTTAGAAGCAGAATGGAAGGGGCATTTTTACACCTGGACCACTATACCACCCAACTACTATCGGGGCACGGTGAATTTAGGGGTAGACTTCATAGTTTATCTCTATCCCCTCACCCAAACTGTGCTTGTGGAAATACAAACCAGACCGCCGAGCACATTCTGTGGCACTGTGAGATTTTGATGGATGCGAGAGAGGAAATGCTGGATGGTTTGACTGGAATTACCAGACCAGCCTGGAATGCTGATCTGGTCTGCAATAAGGTGAATTTCGAGTGTCTGAGAAGGTTTGTAAGTAGATGGGTGGAGAGATGGCCTGAACTTAGAGTCGCGGAATAGCTTCGTAAAATCATTTATCGTTTCAGGTGCCGGAGGTACTGTCCTCTTGAATCTCTGGTACTGATTTTAAATTTATTTAACTACTGTATATGCTTGGTTTTACATTTTATGTTTCTCTTTGTAAATGTTTATCTTCTACTTGCTATTTTGTTACCTTGTTTCATTCTCTATTTCTGTATTTTGCTCATTTAGATTCCTGCCATTTTTAATATATCTTATACTTTTTTTTTAATTTTAAATTTAGCTTTAAACTTTTCACTCTGCACTGATGCCTCTACTGTTGTTATAATTTTGTTTTCCATTTTTATTTCCCTATTATGAGTTTTGTTTTCTTTAGGTACAAAAATTTTTCTTTGTGTAGAACTCAAAAACATTTTGAGATATTCAGGCGAACTGAACCCAAAAATATTTTTATTGTGTACTGTCCACATCCCCTCTTAGGGAGTGGAAAATTAACCCTATCCCTGCAACCCGAAGCAGTCATCTACTTTTGACTTGCCCTAGCCGGATCCCTTGTGTACTTCCCGATGGAGCAAGCTTGGTGGTGACGGCCTTCCCGTCTCCCCGACTCAGTGGCACGCTCCCGGCCGCCTGGACCCCTCCATATCCCCAGGGTCTCAGGGTTTTTTTTTTTACCCCCTCCCCAATTACACTTTTCTTAAGGGATAATCTTGACGACTGGCGCAATGTCTCCTGGGAAGGGTGGCGGGAACAAGAATCCACCTAGCACTGCTTCAGAGGGACTGCCCTGGTGTCCTGGCAACGGCTCGTCCCAAGTACTCTCACTTAATCTATTTAGTTTCTCCCTTTTACTGTTTTATGTTAGTATTTCTCCGCGTCTCACCATGTTCATCTACGGACGAGCAGAGCAGAGCCACCATTATTACTAGAGCCACTTTTGTCGACCGTATGTATGTACTAACCATTCTGGGCTGTGGAATTTTACTAACCTCCTTCTAAGCTAATGCTATGCAGGGACACTTGAGGGTTTAGAATCATTTATAACCTTAGCTTCGTTGAACCAAAAAATTAGAGTCCTTGAGGTGCACCCTGAAGGAGTAACCATAAGTTACTTATACCGGGGTGGGAAAGTGGTGGATAACCTCAACTGCCCCTGGACTGGGACTGCCACCACCCCGCTCTGAGCATAACCATTATGACAAATAACTCACCTGACGATACAACTATTCTGCCTAACGTTACGTATAATTAGATGATGAGCTCCTGCCCCTGGACTGGGACTGCCACCACCCCGCTCTGAGCATAACCATTATGACAAATAACTCACCTGACGATACAACTATTCTGCCTAACGTTACGTATAATTAGATGATGAGCTCCTCCCCCTGGACTGGGACTGCCACCACCCCGCTCTGAGCATAACCATTATGACAAATAACTCACCTGACGATACAACTATTCTGCCTAACGTTACGTATAATTAGATGATGAGCTCCTCCCCCTGGACTGGGACTGCCACCACCCCGCTCTGAGCATAACCATTATGACAAATAACTCACCTGAGGATACAACTATTCTGCCTAACGTTACGTATAATTAGATGATGAGCTCCTCCCCCTGAACTGGGACTGCCACCACCCCGCTCTGAGCATAACCATTATGACAAATAACTCACCTGAGGATACAACTATTCTGCCTAACGTTACGTATAATTAGATGATGAGCTCCTGCCCCTGAACTGGGACTGCCACCACCCCGCTCTGAGCATAACCATTATGACAAATAACTCACCTGAGGATACAACTATTCTGCCTAACGTTACGTATAATTAGATGATGAGCTCCTGCCCCTGAACTGGGACTGCCACCACCCCGCTCTGAGCATAACCATTATGACAAATAACTCACCTGACGATACAACTATTCTGCCTAACGTTACGTATAATTAGATGATGAGCTCCTGCCCCTGGACTGGGACTGCCACCACCCCGCTCTGAGCATAACCATTATGACAAATAACTCACCTGACGATACAACTATTCTGCCTAACGTTACGTATAATTAGATGATGAGCTCCTCCCCCTGGACGGGGACTGCCACCACCCCGCTCTACACCATCTAACATTTTCAATCAAGTTAAGTCTCTAAAAACAAAACAACAAGGCTTACCCATCTCAAAGCACTTTAAAGAAAAGAGTAGTACTGATATTAAAGTAAGGTTTAACTATTTCGCTGACTACTTTAAAAGTGTTTATGACGAAGATGTGCCAAACAATTGTATATCAACTTCGTTCCTTAACTAGAGCATACATATCTTTACCATACACATCAATATAAACGAGGTTAAAATTAAGACTAAACCTCTAGACAAAAACAAAAAGGCAGGACCCGATAATGTACATCCCAATATCCTTCTTTTAAATTGTACTACTTCTTGTTTAATCAATCTCTTAATACAGGTTGATTTCCTAACATTTGGAAATATTGTTATCTGACACCTATATTCAAAAGGATAATAAATGTGATATTTCTAACTATAGACCAATATATAAGCTATCCATAACACCGAAACTTAAAAAAATACTATTACTAGATAAAATTTCCACATATCGACCCCTTGGAATAACATGGTTCCATCTGACGATTTGGGCTGAATTGAGTTTTTTATTGGAAATGGTTCCAACTGGACTCTTCTTCATTTCTTCTGTAGACACTAACAAAGTCGAGTGAATGTTAACGGAATTAGAAAGTGTTAAAAATTGCACATGGAATCTTGTTACTCCAACTTAAAAAGTTATTTTGTAACTCACTTCACATTAATCCATACGGAGCGTTCCATCTGACGAAATGTTAGGTTTAGGCGCGTTGCGATAAGAAGTGTTAATTAGATGATTAAAGCGTGATTCTTTATTAAAATGATTCAATTCGAGGATTTTAGAGATTCTGGAACACCTTATAAACCATCAGACAGCGATTCTGACACATCTATCGACTGTTTTCTGTATGGTTTTCCTGCAGATAAAATAAAGTTATTGAGCATCTTGCTTTATTTCACATGGTGGAGTCGCACTACTGCCTAGGCAGTATTTAGAGTCGAATCTGGACGTGGTGAAAATGTATGATTTGTACACAAAATATTGCGAAGAGATGAATACAACGGCAGTGAAATGGAGCATCTACGGGCATATTTTTATGACCAAAAAATTCTGATAGATGTGACCTTTGCAAAGAACAGCTCGATGCAAAAGATGATGATAATCTGTTGATTGAACATTTGTCATTAAAGTATGAAAATCATATTAAAAATAAGGTGGCTATGAGAGCACAGAGATTCTGATAGGAAAATTATATACCCGTCCTTTATTTTGATTTAAAAAACGTTATATCATGTCCGAGAGCAGAAGTAAGTTACTTCTATTATAAAAGCAAATTGAATATGTGCAATTTAACTGCACTCTACTCGGTAACCAAAACCATATAATTTGTGGAATATTGAATGAGAGTAAGACAAGTTGTGCTGAAAATGACTTACTTCGATTACCATGAAGTACTCGATACCTGGCTATTCCTGCATACAATAAGTTGACAATGCTCACAGTGCCATTGATAAGGTCATGTCCAAGACCGAGTTCTTTTCTCCACTCAGTCTCATGAGAGTACTGAAGTCAGTGAACAGGAAGAGTTTTGCAAATGAGCGCTGATGATTTTAATGATTGTGGTATTGCTTCGAAGCGAATACCATTTTTAAAAGTGTCTGTACTTCAGTTTACACGAAGCATGCATGAAGTGGAATATAAAAATGCCTTCACTTGTAATGTTTTGAAAACTGAAAACTTAAGAATTCACGACAAACCGAGAAGGAGAAATAGTTGTTTGAACGTTGAATTTTCATTTCCAATTTCCACATTGATTGAACCGAAAAACGTATGAAACACGCAAGTAATGTATCGACACAAATAATTCACGATGTAAAAAATATGTTCTCCGTGCCTCTGGAAGACTGAAAATATTAAAAATCATTGTTATAGTTTTAAACATTGGTTTATTTAGCAAATGTCTTAATACATAATACTGTTAATTCACTTTTTATTTTGTACCATCTCTGATACTGTTTTTGTTTGTTTTATTTGAATAACCAAAATTACTTAGGTACGAATTATTATTTTTGGTTTTTATTGTTAAACGAATGTTCTATTATTATAATTATTCCCTATATTACTGGTAGGGATCTTGAGTGCACCATTTTTGTGGATTTTTTATTGAACATACTTCTTTCATAATTATAAATAATTATTATTTTTGCTGTTTGTTAAGAACCACACCTCTCAGAATAAACAATTATTATTTTTGCTGTTTATTAACCCATAAGCGACAATGCATGCGATCCGCAGCTTATGGGTTAAGAACCACACCTCTCAGAATAAACAATTATTTTTTTTGCTGTTTATTAAGAACCACACCTCTCAGAAAAAAACAATTATTATTTTTGCTATTTATTAAGAACCACACCTCTCAGAATAAACAATTATTATTTTTGCTGTTTATTAAGAACCACACCTCTCAGAATAAACAATTATTATTTTTGCTGTTTATTAAGAACCACACCTCTCAGAATAAACAATTATTATTTTTGCTGTTTATTAAGAACCACACCTCTCAGAAAAAACACTTATTATTTTTGCTATTTATTAAGAACCACACCTCTCAGAATAAACAATTATTATTTTTGCTGTTTATTAAGAACCACACCTCTGGGAATAAACAATTATTATTTTTGCTGTTTATTAAGAACCACACCTTTGTTATTATTATTTTTGCTGTTTATTAAGAACCACACCTCTCAGAATAAACAATTATTATTTTTGCTGTTTATTAAGAACCACACCTCTCAGAAAAAACAATTATTATTTTTGCTATTTATTAAGAACCACACCTCTCAGAATAAACAATTATTATTTTTGCTGTTTATTAAGAACCACACCTCTCAGAATAAACAATTATTAACCTCTTATATTTATTGTTTGATTGCCTTCCTAAATTTAGTAACAGTGTGAATTTGAAGATAATTTCACAAGAGGAAAATACACCGAAAACTTCATTCTGTAAGAATATGTATGTGAACAATGTTCCATCTTGCGATGGAACCTTGTTCATTTATTTGAAATCACTTAATTGCGTAACAAGGTTCCAACTAATAAAATTACTCTCCCAGATTTCTTAGTTCTAATTAATAATGATCCTTGATAATACTTAAAATCAGTTAAGAACCTACAACTAACCGTATTTGCATATTCCAAACAATATAAAGTTGAGTACGTATTGGAATACAGTCATTTAAATCTTTGCAGCCCGTTGTCTCAGATTAGGGTCAGTGTCAGATGACACCTTGTTATTCCAAGCGGTCGATATGTTAACCATATCATTGTTCCGAATCAACCTCGACTCTTATCGAGCAGATCAACATTGACAAATTTTAAAAATTATGTATCAAACGCAATAGCTAACAGATCTCAAGTCGATTATATGTATATGGACTTTATTAAACTATTAGACGGGTTCGCTAGCTATCTATCTGATAGAGTTCTGCTAGATAAAATTCATTAGTTCCTTTCCAACCAATTTATAGCTACTAGTGATGTACCACAAGGGTCTCCTTTAGGCCCAATTTTGTTTTGACTATTTATAAACAATATTGTTAAGATATTTGATAAAGATATAAATGTATTACTTTTTGCAAACGGTTTTAAAATACTACAAATAATTAAAACCCCTTTAGATTTTACGTGTCTCCAAATTAACTTAAATAGTTTAATTCATTGTTTAACCCTTAACAACATTTATCTTAATATTTTTATATTTATAAGGGAATGAAAATACTTGGCTTCATTCTTTGAAATTCCAGGAGATTTTGGAATATTTCAACCTTCAAAACTTTGTACATATCTTTAGTTCGTAGTCAAGTTAAATATAACTCCTCGATCTGTCCCCCCATTTTAAAATACATTACGATTCATTCGAAAAAATTCAACATTAATTCGTAAGATATATTAATTATAAACTCGGTAATCACATTGGAAGCATTAACTATAACTACTAGATTAAAGAAATAAATTTACTAAAACTCTTAGATCCAAGAATTATTTAAAACTTGATATTTACGAGTATATTCAAAATTTAAAATGTAGTATAGACAGCCCCAATGTAATTAACCTCATTCAATTTCATATACCCACGAGATCAACTCGTTCCAAAATCCTGTTTAATGTAACGACACCAGGACTGGACATTACAAACACTCGTTTGTACCTAGATTATATGAAGATAGTAATAGATACGCAGATGTAGCGGATCTATTTAACTGCGCGGAAGATAAGTACAAGAAGGCTATACTATCAAATCTTATCTACCAATATTAATTTAATCTAAGTCTACTTGTGCGTTTTATATGTACCCATATCTCCTACTTTTATATTTTGTTTCTTTATATAGTTCCTGATGTCGTTGTATGATGTAAAACCACATTTAATAGTTTATTTTTAAATTATTTGTACTATATTCTTATGCTTGCAGCTAACTGTCACATGCAATTAATGTTTACGGTATATTTATACCATTGATATTAAATAAATAGAGAACCTTGGCAAGAATTTCCGGGCCTCTTCCACCATCGTTACGAGCATGCTGTGAACCGGAAATACGTCATGATAACCAAGGTACGCAGTGGAACTTTATTCTGAGAAATTAACTTTCTTAGTCAATAATTAGGTCAGAACTTTAATCCTGTAAACCTCGCTTAAATATTAAATTAGTATAATATTTTAATAACTGGCGTGTTCTATTTTATTTTCCAGAATGGTAAATTCATTTATAAAGACTGTCTTTGGCCCACCTCAACTTCCTTACGGGAGACCCCGCGCCCACTTAATTAGCACATATTTAAAGGAACCAAAAGTAAATTCATAAAATACGTAAATTTTAGAATGGGTATTTCTAGAGAACGCATACTCGTCAACATTAAATTTAGAAACATTTTAGCTGAAAGTAGAATTATTTGTGTATTTGATTGCTTTTCATGTACCTGGTAGGACAAGACAGTACCTGTCATTTTATTGTGACAATTCAACTTCAGCGTCGCAATATTATTCCCCTATATTCAACATGTGTGGAACAAATACTTCTATGTTGTTGACATAGAAGTATTTGTTCCCCTACAATGTTACAGTATAAGCATGCATTAGTACGGTTTTTTTCATCGAGTGAAGCTAGGTTATTTGAAACTATTTAACTCTGGATAAATCCGCTAAATTATGTTGTGTCTCTTTATGTTATCTATTGTAATACATATGTACCTTTTCAATATTATTTGTAAATGTCCATGTAAAAGCCTGTAATGGGCGCAAATATAAAATTTAAAAAAATATAGAATTGGGAATTTGAGAGTCCCAAATCATCTGTAAAAATTCCTTACCTTTGAGCTACCGAAAGCGTGGAAGCCAATGGATCAACTTCTAAAGTTTCATGAGTATTTTCCGTTAGAATACTAAGAGGGTTGACGTAAATCCCCCAGCCGTGAGGTGTCCACGTGGAAGTGTACTATACCTCGACAGTTCAGTAATATAGCATGGTATCTCTCCCGCTGGCGCTTGTCGGCTAACAAGGAAAGCAAATGATAATTTATTAAAAATCTGTATATAGGCGAGTACAAAATTGTTTTTTTTTTAAATTGTATTGTTGATTCAGCCTAAACGTGAACTAATTTACTATGGCCTCACTTATCACCGGGAGAGATTGTGGGGGATTTACGCAATGACGTATGCGTCTGAACCCGATCCCCTTGAATATTCAACTCAGGCCCAATAAATCACTAATCAGCGAGGTTTCACAGTGAGGTGTTGCCAAAAAAAGCCCAGAGCGTTTATGAAAAAAGTTCTACGACACGAAATTGACAGTTTTCTGCGTCTTACATAATAGACCTTCAATATTAAATGTTTCCTCCTCCCGCCAAAAGCGTAAAGATTTATACCGCGGAATGGGGAGGGGACATATATTGTGACACCTGATATTGGTATTATGATAATGCGGTGGGGGCCTTGTTCTCCCAACCGCCCTCCGCCCCCCGCCCCCCGCCATCCGCCCCCCGCCCGGAGTAAGCAATACAAGGTGCCAGAAAAGGTAAACAAGCCACATATGTATCATTGGCTCGTGCTGTAAGCTACGAACATATTGAACAACCGTAAAGAGTATGAACCCCGGTCCAGAGCGCTCCGTGTTATTATTTCACTTTCCGAGACGCGGCCGCCGCACGCGCAAATGCGAATTTCCCCTTAACGTCACATTTGATACATCCCCGCACTTAGGGGAACCACCAACCAAAATAAGTATGTAATAAATATAGCGTACATGCGAATAAAGCCAGAATTTTAAATCTTCTACCGTTAACCGTGTAATATTCTCGCCTCTCATCGGCGTTCTATTCACACTGTGTAATCTGATGCGAAATAAGTACATTTTTTAGCTCAAATAAAAGTTTGCAGATTTGTCTCCATTAAAGCTGTGACTTATCTCCTCCAAGCAACAGAGTTAACCTACTTTAGCCGGGTAATACGTGAAACAGTGTGAACCAAATAATGCTGTACACTTACAACTGACAAATCTGCTTCAGTCTACACCGCGAGCGGCAAGAATCGAGGCAAATGAGTTTTTCCGCGCAGTTCCCAGTGGACCCCAGCGGATCTCGGCGGATCCCAGCCCGACCAATCGATAGGATATGTGGGGCCGCAGCCGCCCCACTTGGCTGCGCGCTTGTTCAGTGGAGGTTTAATGTGACTACCGCTTGCTGCGAGGCTTGCACTACACGGACCGTATTTTAAAGCGTGCACGGAACACATTAAATTTGATATCACTTGGATTAAAACTCGCCTCTGCAGCGAACCAACTAAAAACACAACTCAAAGATTTAATGTTTCGTATTTCCCATAATATTATGATGGTACCCGGTAATGAAAGAAAACGCTGTGTTTTATGAATGTGACCTTAATAAAAATAAAAATAGTTTTTTTGCTAAACATTTCCTTTGCACATTCAAAACAAAGGCAGTAAACATAAGCTCTTAGAACAATTAGTAATGTATAAAAATTATAATAATCCAAAAAATAATTTAATAAATGCATGAAATAATATGATTTGTTCTTCACTTCTGGATATCTTCAAGCTGAAGTCGATTAATGTAATAAGGAACTTCAGTGAAAAATGTTATGGCTTTAAAAATATATATTCATTTACATCAGTAAACGTCGATTCTGAATATATAACTTTTATTATGTATAATTGTACGTAGAATTTATAAATCGTTATTTAAAAGTGCGTAAAAAACCATCTCATCAAAACTCCTTGTTATGTTGGTACCTGGAATATATTTGGAACATCTGACGTATTTTATGTTTGGATTAGAATGGACAGCTTCTATGGTTGAGGGGTAAGGCTCTCGACTACGAATCCGAAGGTCGCGGGTTCAAATCCCGGCGTCCGCAAGAAAATTTTATTTAATTAATTTGTGTTGTTTCACAAGTAATTAATTTAAAAATAATATATAGTATATTTGCGCACGTACCAGAGTGGAAGCTACTCTCAGTATCGCCCTGGTGAAAGACCACAATGCAGAATTAAAACGTTGCTTGAAATGGCTTTTGGCCGTGTTTGGAGATCAGATCTGAATAGACAGATATTTCCTCACCTTCCTCTTCCTCTTCTCCCTCCCCAATACCTTCAGCCTCACAACATTCCCCAATTGGGGATGCCATAGTCTCACTGGCTCCAGACGGTTGGTAGCAGTTGGGACTCTTATGCAGTATTCATATAAAAAATTAGAAAATGGACATATTTATTTTCCGAGTTTCTTTTGTATTTGAAATACGTCTTTTTTTACCTTTTGTAAAATTTGAACTTAATTTCGATGACTTAAAGCTCTATAATTATTGTTTAATATTAAAATAAACTATTATCAATAACAAAAATTAGAGTATTCATGAGCAAACCAATTATCAATACGGATATTATGATAATGGTCCCCGTATATAATATATTGAACGCGTGCAGCGCAAATTCTTACGTTTTATTAACTTCAAACTACACATTCCAATACAACACATAAACTATACATTCTTGCTAAATACACTCAAAACACATACTTTAGAAAACAGAAGAAAAATAACAGACTTAACTTTTTTATTTAAAATTATTTATTCCTCATTAGACTGTTGTGAACTCCTGCAACTAATCAACTTCAAAGTACCTCATCGACAAACTCGGCAAAATATGTTATTCTGTAACAATAATTCTGGGACTAACTACCAAATGCATGCACCCATTTCTCGTCTACATACACTTGGTAATAAATTCACCTCTGCTATAGATATATTTAATATAAGTTTACCCATGTTTAAAAGATACCTGAACGATATTTTTATGTTGCAACAATTATTAGAGCATCGCATAAGAGCTATTGTTTAATTATAATTTTTATTTTATTACATTATCTTTGTCCTTATCTACAATCCAAAAACAATCCAAAAAGATTGCAAAGTACGGAACGCGACTAGCAAATGTGATGGCAGCACTGGACTTCTGGCAGGGTCCAATTTTCAAGCGATGGAACCAATTTCTAATTATTTGGATGTCAAAAAAAAGTATCATATCTTATCTTATTGTATTTGTCCCTTACAATATTTTAATATTTGGTTGTAATTTGATATACATATTATATTGTATGGAACTCGTGGTATTGCACAATTCTCCCCGAGATCTGGAATAAACATTAAAAAAATAACGCGATGTTTTGATGAGACGATTTTTTTTATTTATTTTTGAATAAAGATTTATAAATTCTAAGTATATATAAAAATCGGCATTTGGTGATCTATATGAATATATATTTTTAAAGCCATTATATTTTTCACTGGAGTTCCATATTAGAAGAGATGCCGTCAGTGGCCAGCTGCCCTCACAACCTGGCTGTACGGATACAAGCACCTAGTGAACACCTAGAGGGGAGGGTACTTCGCTTTATCTATATACTGAATATTAGAACGAAGTACCGTAGACATCAAGCGGGTTCCGCCCGACGCCGACGCCGACGCCGACGCGCGCGAGACCGGTCGGGGTCGTTCCGGTGCTTCCGCGATCTCCGAAAGGACAACGTGGGCTATCTCGCATCTCGCTCCATTTTAATATTGTTTATTTTATTCGAAAAACCCATTTTGAATTAATTTCTTGAGCACATAGAATAAATTACGGCTTCCTGCGGCGTGGAACTAACAAAAAAACAGATCTCGGCGAGAGATTACTTGATCAACAAAGTTAAGATTCCTGTGCTTTAACTCGATGTTCGGGTTTATTTTTCCTACAAATATTATTCTTGGAGATTTAAAATCAGCATTAAGCCAGGAGTGGTCCAGATCTCAGATAAGGCTGTCTTCAAATATTTATTTTTAACTCTGGTTTTATTGTTTCACAAACAAAACCTCAGTTCCCTGGAACGGTCGAGCGCCGTGTACCTCCCTTGTTAGTCATTTAATTACGGTACTATTATTAGATTATTTCTTTAGGATAGAGAGGTTATGGTTATCAGCATGTTTCATCTTGTTTCTGAATGGAATGGTGTCCATGTTAAAGGATTTTTAGATAGCTCAATGAAATTAACAAAAAAGAAAGCATCTTTACTTAAAGTTGACAAAATCAATTCATCGACCACTGACCACTCCCAAGAAAAATACATTGCTGGTTTCCTTTCCAACCCACCATTAAAAGAAAATGTATTTACAGTTAGGTTACCTAGTATAATCATAAAAATATTGCTTTGACAATTATTTTATTTAATGCTATGGAAAATTCAGCAAATTCCCCACTGTTTACCGTTTCAAGCTAGCTTGATATAAAACGCTTCTTGCGGAAATCGCATTAATTCCCAGAATGAAGCTTGTATTCGTTTGTTTTGAAAGTAACAATCATACGAACCACAAAAACATATTATAACTTCCCTCTTCCTCTACTTCCTCCCACCTTCCTCCGCCGGAGCACTTGTCGGAGTTCACTGAAGCCTGATGAGCTCATCAATTAGCGGAAAGAAATGGTCAAGGCGCAGAAACCGTCGCACAATTAGCACGCACTTCCCCGGGGGTCGGAGAATCTGATAATCTTTTCTGTGTCCGACTCCCCTCGCGTGAGATATTATGTTAACTTTTGAAGAAAATGGATAGCAAAGTATTTCGAGTTGACGGGCGGGACCTGTTGCCACCTGGCTTTTAGATTAAATATCCGAGATAAGAACAGTGTCAGATGACAAGGGATGCGTGCGCAGGCGGGACGCCGCGCTCCCCGCGCTGTAATTATCATTACGTGCCGCGACCTGCCGTCTAACGAGCGATTAAATCCTCATTTTTCTACGAACGTACATCACCCCACTCGGATTCTTAGCGAAAGGTGACGCCCTTACGTAGTCCTCTATACATCTATTCTTGGAGCATCTATGCATAATATGTGGTAGATTGCTCTGAATTATTTGAACGAATTCATTTGAGAGTGCCTGAAAGACAAACCAGATAAAACCACACACTAAAACTACCTCAACGCAACACAACCTCAAAACAAAACACTTTTATTCACCGCGCTTCACACATTTTTAACACTTCATACAGTGAGTTCGACTTATTCACCTCAGCCTCTTATAATTTCAAATCTAAAATCAATAAATAGTAATCACACAATACATATTACTCTAAACATGCTAGATCCATCCCATCCCCTCCTTCCTACTATCTTAACCTCATAGGCTAACCTTGTAACTTTTCTTTTTTTAATTGAATAATTTAAATCTTAGTAAACAATCATTTATCAATTAACTTTCATAAAAATTAACAAAATGTTCAAACCCTAATGAAAATATGCTAATATTTGGTGACATAAATATTGGTTTGTTAAATTATATAGATCCTGTGATTATTCACTATGAAAATGCTCTTTCAAATAACTATTTTACAAAACGTTTAGGCGACGTTACAAGGGAAGCTAT
The DNA here is from genome assembly GCA_022606495.2 of Halesus radiatus. Lineage (NCBI taxonomy): Eukaryota > Metazoa > Arthropoda > Insecta > Trichoptera > Limnephilidae > Halesus > Halesus radiatus. Next base: position 60,110 of record JAHDVE020008519.1, on the reverse strand, counting down.
AGTAAATGGTAAAATGACACGAACATGTCTGGATCACATTTTTGTTAGGTATAATAGCAAACACAAAGAAACTGACATATTCTAAGCATGTTTTTGTGACTTCATCATTGCATACCACTTTGCAACAGCTGTGAACATTCCGTACTATAAAACTAATAAACGGCCTATAAATAAAGGGCAGAAAGTCTCAATTTTATCTCAAAAACGAATAGATTTTTCAATTAGAAATTATAACTGGAATGCTTTGCTTCAGACAAATGATTGCAATAATTTATATAGTCAAATGAAAAGCAAGTTTAACGAAGTATATGAAAATAGTAAAATATTTATAGATGTAAAACCCAATGCAAGACCTTGGATTATAAAAGAATGGATGACAGAAGATATTCTATCAAACATTAAAAAACGAGATTCTTTATTTAAGCGGTGGAAAAGCTCCCCAACAAATGCAATTTATGAAAAACAATACAAATCTTTTCGTAATTTTGTTACTAAATTAATAATAAAAAGTAAAACAACCTTTTTCAATGATAAATTTAAGAATAATTTTTCAGATATCAAAAAAACATGGGATGAAATAAATAAAATTCTAGGACGTAGGACAAAGAGTAACTGTGACGATGTAATTAGTAGGTTTATGTTAAAAAATCAATCTGCGGAAAATGTTACAAACCAATTTGTTAATTATTTTTCAGATAACATAGCCTCAATGGTTCATAAATGTGATTTTAAGTCGTCAAATATTGTCCCGATAGAGTCACCGCAAAGTTTGTATATACCACGAGCATCACTCGCAAAAATATTGAGTATAGTCAAACTTCTCAAAAATTCAAAGTCCCTGGCATAGACGGTATCCGAATGTTTGACATAAAAAGACACATAGATATTTCGGGTCCTATATTAACCCATCTGATCAACACAATTTTAACACAAGCTGTAATACCAGATGAACTCAAATGTAGTATTATCAGACCTATTTAAATACAAAAATGGGAAACATACTGATATAGGAAACTATAGACCGATTTGTATATTACCCGCTTTAGAAAAGATTCTCCAAAAATACATATCTTTAAAACTAACTAAATACATGGATTGCTTTTCTTTAATAGATCCCAATCAATTTGGTTTTCAAAAAAAAAAGTACTGAAATGTTACTTCAGGATTTCTCTAACTATATAAATAATGAATTGAATAATAAAAGACATGTTTTGGTACTGTTCATAGACAATTCAAAGGCATTTGATACTATAGACCCGATGAAATTGTTAAATATTTTGGAGGCCATAGGGGTAAGAGGAAACTTTCTCAAACTATTCAAAAACTTCCTAACCATCCGCCAAATCCAGGTAAAAATATCAGAAAAATTTAGCAAAAGAAGATTTGTCAAAACAGGAGTTCCACAAGGGTCAATTTTAGGTCCAACGATGTATATTATCTTTATATCACTTATGAACAAAATATTCTCGATTGTTAAACATGTATACGCTGATGATACAGCACTTATAATATCCCATGAATATTTGGACACTGCATTGAAATTGTTACAGCTAGACTTTATTTCTTTATTAAAATGGTCACATGGTCTAATAATCAATGCTAAAAAAACGAAATTGATGCATATAAGATCCCCGCACGCAAGGTACAGCGAGGCACCTGTAATCGTATCCCATTTATTTAATTGCATTCACAATAATACCAAACAGACCTGCGCGTGTACAAGTATCGAATTAGTCAACCAGTATCTGTATCTAGGTGTTTCGGTGGATTTTAACACGAAATAGGACGTACAAATTTTCAACCTCTGTGAGCGACTTCGAGCTATTCTAGGAAGACTCCATATTGTAAAATTTTAAATGGTTATAAAAACGATGAAACTAATTTATTTGTCTCTAGCAGAATCGACTATAAGGTATGGTATAACTTCTTGGGGACACTCGTGTAACACAAACATAAAACATTTACAGCTGATTCAAAACTCCATTGTAAAATTGCTAGTAAGTAAAACGGTTTTTAAGCAAAGGCGAGATATTGATGTCATGTACAAATCAATTAACGTATTACCTGTTCGTGGTCTTTTGTGGCAAAAAAATTCTACAGCAACATATATCTGAGAGTCCGTATAAGGCAGTAGTGGATCATGTACACAAAACACGTTTCACACAATATATAGGAATGATAGTGCCAATATTCCAAATTAAATCTGGTCAACGAACCCTTGATTACATTGTACCAATTATATTAAAAATAATTGCCGTACGAATTTAAAAACAATTGACCTATGATGAAATTCTCACTAATGTTACAGTGTTGGCTTTTGGAAAGTAACCTAGTGTATAGATGATAAAAAATATGACGGTCTCCTTGGTTGTATAGCTCCTCGATGTCGGCTGTATTTACGCTATTTTGCTCTTTTTTACGTTGCCTATTGAATATGATAGTTTCCTTGATTGTACGAGTATATTTACTTGATAGCTACGGATCTCATTAAAAAAAAATTGGTGTTTTTATTATATTAAGTCTATCCTCACTGCAACCAACCTGTACTGGTGTTTTATTTAAATATATATTTATTTCTCAATTTATTTAATACTTGCTGATACTTTTATATTTTTGATATTTTTATGATATTCATATTTTTGTAATATAAATGTTTTATTATATCGGTATTTTTATTATACTGGTATTTTTTTAAATATTATTATAAAATTGGACTCTAGTATTTCAATAACAAAACTGTAATGCTGTTTCCATTATTTATTTATTTTTAAATTTTTTTCCAACTTATTGCTCCAACTTATTGCTCACAGTATGCATGCGCCTCTATATCCTAATTTTGCCCTACATTTGTATGATGATTGTAATTTATTGTTGTATTATATTATATTGTTGAAATAAACTCCTGCTGACAAGCTACTTGCAGTGGCTTAGCGGGTATAAGTTCCCACTGTATATTATTAATATTATACAATAAAAAAGAAATTATATAATTATTTCCTTTTTTAAATATATTTATCATACATAATAATTATTGTAAACTCTTGGTTTTCCAAATAATATAAAAAATAAGTAAAATTGAACATAAAGAGTAAATAGTCAAGGTTCGTTAATACCACAGAGAAACTAACGTCGCATCTCAGGTATCTAACAGCTCACATTCTTCATGTTAACATTTCGGGGGGAAGCTAATGCATTACTAGTCAAGGTTTGTTAGTATCACAAGGTAACTGACGTCGCAGCTCAGGTATCTAACAGCGCACATTCTTCATGTTAACATTTCGAGGGGAAGCTAATGCATTACCAGTCAAGATTTGTTAGTATCACAAAGTAACTTACGTCGCAGCTTAGGTATCTAACAGCGCTCATTCTTCATGTTAACATTTCGAGGGGAAGCTAATGCATTACTAGTCAAGGTTTGTTAGTATCACAAAGTAACTTACGTCGTAGCTCAGGTATCTAACAGAGCACATTCTTCATGTTAACATTTCGAGGGGAAGCTAATGCATTCTTGTTGGGTTGGAGAAAAAATTTTCTTTGAAACGAGACTTTTTCTGAGGTGACCTCCTACAAACAGAACCTTGAGAGGGCTTTAGTGGGATACTTGCCAATAATCTATCTTCCATGTGGAACCTCGGAGAAGTAGACGATGGCGTTTTGTCGCACATGTTATAATCATTAAATAATGGCGAATGTGATTAATCGGCACATAAAAGTCCGTTCTCAAGACACCCTACATCATAAAATAAAGTGATTACCCTTTCATGGATATCTTTTTCTAAAAGACAGGAACAACTGGAGCTGCATTAATCTTTGAAACGTTTAGATCATTTAGTTTAGTTTGTATAAAGAAAACATAACCTGTTGATATGTAACCGTACGATCAAAACATAAAGGTTACTTCTTTGTTTCGTTGATTTTATTATTTTTTTAATAAAAAAGTATATAATACATAATGCATTGTATTCCCAAAAGTTAAACGCATTATGGGATCACATGCAAAACCGGCCGTACAGTTTTTAGAAATAAACGTACGGCGGCTTTTTATAATCGCTCCTAGTTTATCTTGGAAATATTGGGAAGTTCTTAATTTTTCCGGTGTAAAAATAGCGTAAAATGACCGCGATAATTTTTAATTTACATTTATAAAAAAATATATAATTTTAGTGTTGCCGTCTCGGGCTTATATCAAGTTTGTAATAAAAACCCAAATATTTTAAGTTGAAATCTGCTACGTTGTTCTAAAACTAACGCATCGGTCATCGGTCGAAGGCGCTCGTCACATGTACAATGTAAAAGACAAGTAAAGTGAAGTGCGCAGAGTGATTTACAACGGGTATTATTCGAGCTATGGTTGTAAAAAATATCGTATACGACCGGGGCACACTACTCAAACTTAATGGTAAAAGTGTTATTTTGGACCTTTTAGTAGCTGCAAAGATATCGTTGTATAACCTAGAAACGTGGTAACATAACCCGTAAAATTAGATTTCGTGGCTGCAGGGCGCAGTAGAAAAAAACACGTGTGTTTTAGAATTGAACAAGCCATCGAAAAAGAAACGACTTATTAGCAGAACAGGGAAACGTTTCATCGCAAATCCCATCGAATCCTGGGAGAGAAAATAATAATAATAATAATCGCCACGGTAATACTCTATCGGCCGGATTTTTCAGACCAGGATAGCCAGAGAAAAATCGACTTACATGCCCTATACATTCGAAACACCCTAAGGTTCGTTTTCATGACCGTGTCATGCTTATTCAGGGGAAAATCGACCTTCCGCTTATAGAATTTTAAAGAACGCAAGGATCAGAATACGTCAAATTTCGAATCAACACCTGAAGTTAATTGCGGATCGAACTCGCGATGTAAGACAAATCTCCAAAAACTAGTGAAAACTTTGTATAGAAGAAACTAAACGCTTCTTGTGGCGTGAAATAGAAGTAACGTTAATTCAGTAAGGAAAAATTCAAATCCGTTCGAGTTCTGCGTTGGTTCTATTTTCAACCGTAAGATTTGTATTAGCTGGGTGGTGATTTTCAAGTTTCCTTTGAGTTTCCGGAGAACTTATAGTGTTGACAAAGGAAATAAAAATAATAGGCTACGAGTATATTTGAAACGTACCTACAAAAGTAAATACAATCGCGGCTGACTCTGGACCGGTTTGAAAATTCTTCGTTAAATTTCAGCCATCGCCCATTGGAAAAGTGAAGGGGAGCCGAAAAATAAGTGGACAATATTTACTAAAACAGATCTCGGAAGATTTAATTGAAGGATTCTATTGAATTTCCTCAAAAAAACCCCAGCAAATTCGTTCAAAGTTTTGACATTTGAAAAATCGGACAAAAAACGACATGTTATTCTTCCAGCCGATTTACCGCGTTTCTATGGAATCATTTTCTTCGACAAAATTGCTTAGTTAGTTCGCAAGTACCTACCCGAAAACGTAATCTATTAATTAATTCCAATTTGTTTATTGGGAAGGTACCCAATTTCGAGGTCCCTACCGGGACAGTATAAAATTATTGCTTGGAGGTAGAATACTTAATAAAAAATGCATTTCTTAACATAAAATCACATTTTTTTTATGCTTACGCGATTTTCCGAACACCAGGGCGCGATAAAAATAATATTATTTATATTAGTACCTCCTCAATTTATATTGTAAAACTCATTAGAAATGTACTACAATCACATAATTTGGTGAAGGTAGAAAATCATTAAAGATGCGTTTTTTGACAGAAAACGACAATTTTTTTAATGGAATTTCGAAAAATGTACATGGCACTGTTTGGAGCAGCCCGACGTGTTTTAGTCGGTCTCTTTATTTATCGAAAAGAATGAGGGATATTTTATACATTCCGCCTATAATAACGTATTAAAATTGTCATTATTGTGTATTGGTTTAGTGAATAAATTCAAAACAATTTTACCGTGAACAGTGTAGACGTAGTGCGATGTTTAAGACTAAACTAAGTTAATATATTTAACTAAGTTAATATTTCGATCACAAGGGAGAGTTTAAATGCAGTTTGAAAACCCCGTAACCTGTGACATGGGCCTGATGTTGTCGTATCCCTTAAGTCAAGTCAAGAGACACACCCGCTCCGCCCACCACACCCTCATCCCCGCAAGGAAGACGATCATCTGGTGAATCGAGCACCTTTGAACCTCCCCCCTTCCCGCTGCCCTATGCCACAGCTCATCTTCGCCGTTGCCGTTATAAGATGACCTTGGACAACATGTGTTAATTCCTTTGACCGCTGGTTCATTCTGTGACACACCATATTTTTTACTATAGGTATAAAAAGTTATCATACAACCCTGTCGCAGTCCCCGCTCCCCACCGCCCCGGCCAGCCCTCGCCGGTACAAGTTTCTTCGTCTGGAAGGATGACATGGGACTGAAACCAGTGTTTTTACAACAATTTACAATTTAAATGCAGTTATAAGACGCCTTATTTTAGTTGGAACTTTGGACCTTAAAGAGTTTTTGTTTTTTTGTTTTGTTTTGTTTTTGGCAATTTCAATTTTGTGCATAGGTTAGATATTATGTCAAGGTATGTTATATCTATGTTAGAATTAGTATTTAGGAGAAAGGGTATGGCCGACACAGGTGTCGATGAGGTTCGCTATTCATCATATCGCCAACCCTTCGGTGGCGCAAAGAGGGGGACGGAACGTGAACAATGTCGAATTGGCCCGTGTAATATCAGAGGAGGTATGGAAAGAAAGTTTCATGAACTATGTGATTCGATGGTAAGCAAAAGCTTGGATGAACTTTGTATAACAGAGAGTTTAAAAAAATGAAGCCGTACGACGCAACATAGCGAAACGCTCGTCATCTGGTCTGGACCAGATGACGAGAGGGCGTCTCAAGGTATTGCAGCGTTACTGTCTCCCAGAATGGTTGAATGTATGCTGCAGTATGAATGCGTAAGTCCAAGAAACATTTGGATCCGATTAAAAATCGGGTTGACAAGGGTATTTTTTGTTATGTGCTATGCTCCTGTTAATTCTGAAAGCGATGAAGTGAAAGATGATTTTTGGACTGGAGTGAGAGATGTAATGGGACTAAAAAACTTGAACGAAAGGATAATAATGGCAGGAGACTTAAATGGGTGGGTGGGAAATAGGCGGGATGGATTTTAATCGGCTTTAGGTATGGGGAAAAACGAACGAATGACAATGGTAACAGAATACTTGAAGAATGATTAGAGTGGAACCTTTTTGTATCGAATACCTTTGTACTGGACAGATGTGGTTCTGGACACCTGCGTGCACAAAAACTGTAAATATAGGGCGCTGGTTCCAAATACGTTCAATATCTTCTGAGGATGCCTTATAGTAGTGCCATTCTTCTGGTCTCTCGCACCCAGTGCTACAGTGAGAGCACTGTATGAAGTTGTTCTCTGCCTGATCCTGGTCCTGGCGAGCCCGAGCAGGGCCGGCTACTCCTGACTAGGTAGGTCCCAGGATCCCTCAGGCAGAGTTCAGAGGCTTGGCGAGGCAGCAGATGGAAGGTTTCAGGTAAGGCGAAGGCAAGATAAGTAAAAGACTTGTTCGGCTTTGAATGACAACTGACTCTCCATACTAATTGTTTCTCTATTTATTTAAAAAATATTCAACATCTGTTCCACGTTTAGGGGTAATTATTATTAATGGGGGCAATTATTTTCAGGAAAGAAATGCCCGCAAATATGATCAACAAAACTATAACACAGATGAATCCATTAAAACAAATTGTAAATCTCGCATTTGTACAGTAATAAAATCCTTTATCAAGGATACATCATCTTACGAATATTAAGAAACTCGTAAAAAAATGGAAAATAAATTACTCGATTAATGCGAACCTCTCATGTGAACAGTGATATTATTTTAGGAATGCACAGAGACCTATAAAAATATGAAAACAAAACCATAAAGCAAATGAATTGGTTAAACCAATGCGAATTCCACATGTGCACAGTGATAAGACTTCTTATCACGGCTGGGTAATCGTTTCATCTCATCTTATTAACATCTTTAAATTTGGAATGAATATGCGTCTGATACAACCTTCTTCGATCATAAAGGTATCCACCAATGTAGGTGGGAAAGCGGAAATGAGAGGTCAATTATTGATTTTGTGGTAATTGACTCTAGGTTGAAAGAGGTTACCGAAGACACAAGAGTCTTCAGAGGGGCTAAGGTTGAAACCGACCACTTCCTGGTTGTATCGAGAGTAAACCTCTTCCGCGGCTGGCGCTGTAAAGTGAAAACGGTGTCGACTCCAACAAGAGTCAAAATGGAAAAACTGCAAAACGATATTGTGAGAAGTAAGTATGAAAGTTGTGTAGAAATGAGATTGAATGAGAAGGAAATGAACGATCTATGTATAGACGAAACATGGAACCACATAAATGTTAGTCTCTGTGAATCTGCTAGAAAGGAATGTGGAATAAGTGCGCAAGGTAGAAAGAAAGGCAATGCATGGTGGGATGGTGAAATTAAAGCACTGGTCTCCGAGAAGAAGAAAGCGTGGTTATGTCTGATAGTGACTGGCAGTGCTACTAGTGAAGAGTGGAATAAAGCGAAATAAGTATACAAGGGATGTAAGAAAAGAGTAAGTGTTAGAGTGGAAGAACGAAAGAAACGTCTGGAACGGGAAGAAGGAATCAAAATGACAAAACACTTCACAACACAACACAAAAGAGTGATGTATACAAAGTTATTTTGTTTTAATTAAAATACATAATGAAATCACAAAGTATAAACCTCCCAAATAATTCTTCTTCGAAAAATTAATGTATATTTTGTGTTTGTCTTCCTGTTAAATTTTTGCTATTTTGTGTAAGTTAACAATTTTTTTCATATAATGCTTTTAAAAATTGTTGGAATATGTCAAGTACATATTACATATCGAATATTCAATCCATTTCAGTAACTATATTGTATGTTTCTTATATACGAGGTGTGTTTATCGTTTTTTTTTGTAATGTTGGTACACATATGTTTATCATGTGTTAGCATTATCAGCCATTTTGGATCAGTGGTTTGTTTTTGACAACTGGAAAGGTTAGTCATGTTTTTGGGTGTTCTTCGATTTTTTATTTAGGTTCGTTTTCTGATGCATCATCAGTCCGATTGAAGTAAAATTTTAGATTTGCCTTGCGAATGTCCACAGCCCGCGAAAATTCAAAATCACCTTTTCTTTTGAACACACCTCGTAGTTAGTGTATGGATTCCTTGTATTATTGGGTTATATTCCAATTGAGTAAAATTTGGTATATTTTATCATAAAATGCGCGCGGTGCAGTGAAATCAACTAATAGTTTTCTTAATCATTATGTTTAACCAAAACTCTCGTAGCGTAATGAGACTATATTCGCAAAAATTGTAAACTGATTTAATGAGACTGGCTATGACGCCAAGGCCGGACATCGTCACACTGAGTTTAATGACACTACTTGAGTGCTAAGACAGCAAGAGGCAAGTCTAGCTGCGGGTGTCAGTATTTTAATTAAAACAAAATAACTTTGTATACATCACTCTTTATTAATATACAATACAACTGTTAGGTGAGCCTGGAAAGATGGTTAGTTACTAATGAAGGGGAATACAAATTATTTACAATAAGGGGGTACATCGCACGGAGAGTGTGTTATTTATTAAAATGATTGAAGAATTCTAAGACTGAAACACTGTTAGGTGAGCCTGGAAAGGTGGTTAGTTACTAATGAAGGGGAATACAAATTATTTACAATAAGGGGGTACATCGCACGGAGAGTGTGTTATTTATTAAAATGATTGGAGAATTCTAAGACTGAAACACTGTTAGGTGAGCCTGGAAAGGTGGTTAGTTACTAATGAAGGGGAATACAAATTATTTACAATAAGGGGGTACATCGCACGGAGAGTGTGTTATTTATTAAAATGATTGAAGAATTCTAAGACTGAAACACTGTTAGGTGAGCCTGGAAAGGTGGTTAGTTACTAATTAAGGGGAATACAAATCTGGGCCTAGTCTTATTTCCAAAAGTTTTGGAAAAACCCGTTATGAGGTTTGAATTATTAGCCAACTTAATGTGTGTTATTAAACCGAGATTTACCTTTAATATTGATAATGAGAATGCCGGTACATGGTGTGATTAGGCTAGCAGTTAGGTGCAGAATGAATATTGAAATTCGGGGAAAACACGGCCGTATTTGGTTGGCAGTATTTGGTTCGATGGGATAATAATATTTAAGACATTTTATATGACGTTAGTGGAAAAATAATTTTGACCTCTGTACAAAAAACAATATATCAAATAACATAAATACGTTTTAAATTAAAATAACATTCAAATAATAGTGATTTTAAATGATTCCCTCTTATCAAGCGGTCATCGAGGGGAAGTTTCCAAATGTTTTAGTAATTCTCGAAATTAGTTTTTTATGCTATTTAAGCAGGCATGGTTGCAATAACTGGAACTGTCACGTCAGCCACAACAGAATTAAGCTTGGCAGTAGAAGTTGACGCGACAGCGGTACTTGAAGATGCAATAGTAGTTGACGTTGTGGACTGTAAAGGAATTGAAATTACTGCCCTAGCTTGCTCAACGTAGTCGAGTTTACGTTTAGTTAAACTTACTTTTTTTTCCGTTGTTTAGGTTGAAGAATATAATCTGATTCTTTAATGGGCATATTCCTTTAAAATCACGCGCTCCATATGGAAACGAATTAATGTATCTTTCATTTGTTCTGCCCAAAATGAAACGTTTTTTTTAATGTATTCCACTTTCAATGGCACATTACTTCCCGACCACAGACCAATTACCCGTAATTGACCTTGAAAGTTCCATGCGTGGGCTCTGTTGATACTTCCGTCCCTGCTCCAAAATGTAACCTTCTTTCTTTGAATTGCTTCTTCTAGTTCGAGTTTCAATGATGAAATGGGGCACTTTACTTCAACTACCATATCGTCCATAATGCCGTCCGGTATAGCCCCTAAAAATGGTGTTTCGCTATCGATAAACAGACCACATGGTTTTATTTGAATTCCTTCTTGCATGCTAAATTCAGCTACTGCAAATTTTTCATTTTGCTTCCCGTGGCTGATACTCGCTACATCTGACAAGTTGTTTTCATTAATCAAACTGCGAACAAGAGGGCCACAGCCCGTACTATCTTTTCATTTAATTACTTTCCCAAAATTTGACGCTGTCAGCATCATACGTCTGTCCTCACGCCATTTACCAATAGTTCTAGTTCCATACCCACTTGCGCACTTGCATCGCCGTATTCTTTGTTGACCTTCTTATGATCGGAATGCCGAGACCGATTTTTTTAATAATAAATTTTAAATTATATTTGGTTTTTTCAAGCCGTTTTCTTTCAATCATATTAATCACATTAGATTTGGGACTTCTCCTAACATGTTTTTTGCAAAGTATATATTGGCCTACGCGTGTTAAATGATACAACAGCAGCATGGCAGCGGGATTGATAAGACTGTCTACAGGAAATTTTTTACCCTTTTTCGCCAATAAATTTAACCACTATACTGTTATATTTTTCAACAACATTGCTATCGGCATCATGAATTATTCGCGAGTGATCCGCGAAAGAGTTGTTGATCAAATATAGTCGTAGCCAAATTAACCTTTCCGGGAGTAAGTTTTGTAATGCTGGCCGTGCTCTCAGGAGTGAGTTTTTTTTTATTAAATAAAAAAATATCTTATTGATTGACCTGTTCGTGGTATTTTGTGGCATAAAATTCTACTGCAACATATATCTGAAAGTCCGTATAAGGCAGTGGTGGATCATGTACACAATACACGTTTCACGCAAAATATAGGAATGATAGTGCCAATATTTCAAAATAAATATGGTCAACGAACCCTTGAATACATTGTACCATTTATATTTAACAAATTGCCGTACGCATTTAAAAACAATTGTCCTATGATGAAATTCTCACTGATGTTAAAGTGTTGGCTTTTGGAAAGTAACCTTGTGTATTGATGGTAACAAATATGACGGTCTCCATGGTTGTATAGCTCCTAGATATCTGGTGTACTTACTGTTACGGTGTTACTATTATATTTAAGTCTATCCTCATTGTAACCAACCTGTACTGCTGTTTTATGTATATATCTTTTAAATTTTTATTTCTTAATCTATTTAATACTTACAGATACTTTGATATTTCTGATATTTACGTAATAGTTATATTTTTGTAATATTAATGTTTTTATAATGTTGATATTTTTAAAAGTATTGATGTTTTTATAATATTGATATTTTTATAATATTGATACTTTTATAATATTGGTACTTTTATAATTTTGATATTTTTTATGATATTGACATTTTTATAATATTATTTAAATCGGTGTTATAAGATTGGACTCTAGTATCTCAATAACAAATCTGTAATGCTTTTACCATTATTTTTTCTCTTTAATTTTTTTTTTTTCTCAACTTATGTACAGGACAAGATGCATGCGCCTAAATATAATAATTTTTGCCCTACATTTGTATGATGATTGTAATTTATTGTTGTATTATATTATATTGTTGAAATAAACTCCTGCTGACAAGCTACTTGCAGTGGCTTAGCGGGTATAAGTTCCCACTGTATATAATTAATATTATACAATAAAAAAAAAAAAAAATTAAATGTATGCATTATGATAGCATCATATGACCCAAAAATGGTTAAAAAATTCGTACTTACCATTTTTAGATTTTGTGGCAAAAAAACTGGGATTGTTTTTTAGGAGTCACAAACCATTGGCACACGAACAAAACGGTAAAAAATGTATATAACACAATTATTTTTACATAGCACTATTAATGAAACGTATATGGAGAAAAATTAAAAATATCTACATAAAAGAAGTATTCAATTAATACTGTTTTCTTGTATGAAAATCCATAAAACACGGATGTACACAGAGAGCAATGTCACACTCATAACACATGTATCTCGTCTCTTTTCTTTGAGGTTTCTTGCATTGATGTGTCCTTGCACACAAAACAACGACTTTGTGCTTTGCTGCCTTTGCACTCTGTTTGTGGAACTGGCTGTGGAAAATGCCTTTCTGTAAGCCTGATGGGATTGTCGTTTCCTAGCCTACCCCCTGATGATGATGCTCGTGGAGTGTGATATTTTCAACCATCTGGTTGACAAGCTTCTCTTTGAATCATTCAAATGTGGTTTCTTTGAATTTCACGCAGCGATACATGAAAAACGCATTGATTATTGAGATTTCTAATAACCGGAAAAATATTTTCTTATACCATTTGATTGTCTTGCGGCTGACTGATCCTAATCCGAGAATTCGGTCTACGTTATCAACACTTCCCATATTCTTTGTGTAATCCACTACATCTTCAGGTTTTTGTTTTTTAGTTCCTGTAGTATAGTCAATTTTTGTGGTTTCTAACATATTATTGGCATGAATATTCGTCAACATCACAATATCCCGTTTATCTCGCCATTTTATAGTCATCAGGTTTTGCGAATTAAACTATATTACGCCTCCTTTTTTTATTTTCTTATCCAATTTGGGGATTTGCTTCCGATTGGTTTCTTGCTGTTCCACAAACATTAGTTTTATTTTCAAAAAGGCAGTCAAATAAAGCAGGTGAAGTATACCAATTATCCACATACAGACGATGCCCACAGCCGAGATAATCTTTAAGCAAAGCCATAACCACAGATCCCGAAATTCCAACATTGGGATGACTTTGGATGTCTGATTCACCGCCGGTATAAATTATTATATTCAATACATCACAGCAAAACAAAATTTTTTATTCCAAATCTGTACCTTTTGATGGTATGAAAATTTTAAATGAGAGCCTTCCTTTCCACAACAACAAACTTTCATAAATACATAAATTTTGGTAAGGATAAAAAGTTTCCTTCATTATTTTTCTTAGTGGGTCCAAAATGTTCCTAATCTTACAAAGTCCGTCGTTGTTGGAGCATTGACTTCCAAAATGGAGATTTCTCAAGATAAGTAAGAAACGATCCTGCGGGAATAGTTTTTTGAAAAATGGTGTCTCTATAATGGGGTTATTGGTCCAATATTTCTTAATGCAATTTTTTCCGACAAGACTCATCAAAATTATGGTGGACAGAAAAACGTATATTTCTTCCTCCGTAGTGTCGACCCATTTTTTTTTAATTTTTGACGACGCGGATACGTTGGATGCGGATGCGGATTTTGCATAAATATTTGTTTCGGAAACAATTGTGTTAATAATTTCTTTTGTAAAAAAGAGTTGGAAAAGTTGCATCTCGAGGTAATCGTCCTCCAAATCAAGATGTGTTTTTATACCGGACTGAAAATCATCGAAGTTGTGCAGTGTTGGAATAAAATTTGTATCATCCGATATTCTGGTTTCTTCTCGTCTCCGATAATGAAGTCAAATGTTTAAAAATGGTGTAAAGTTGTAGGAATAGGTCCACAGATAGCAGTACGATGCACATTTACAGCAAAATTTTTAGTTTGCGATGCTTGACGCCAATGGACGTCCATACTCCTTTGGCGAAAGCGCGCGTTGACGTTCAATTCCGTCCATACTCCCGGAAAGGTTAAGTCTAACACAAAAATTTTCCCGTCTGGTTTTGGACCCGAACAAAAATAAGTTTTGTACTTAGTGTGATCACCAACTACATGACTTATAGATTTGACAATATCAATTTATTATTTATTTTTTTCGGATATTTGGTACCAATTAGCAAGGCGCGTAATTTGTTGCAATAATTTCTAAAAACATGATTTCGGCACCTGACTTTCTCGGTGGTATAAGGTCGAGCGGCAACAACTACCGTAAGTACCGGAATCACCGTCTGATATTATTCTAGCGAACAATAGATTATACATACAAATAGAACGCCTGAATCCTTCAACAATTATTTCACTTTCCATGCCTGAAGAAGATCCTGACTTTCTCGGTGGTATAAGATCGAGCGGCAACAACTTTAGAGTATGTACCGGAATCACCGTCTGATATTATTCTAGCGAACAATAGATTATACATACAAATAGAACGCCTGAATCCTTCAACAATTATTTCACTTTCCATGCCTGAAGAAGATCCTGAGTAATTTTTGTAACATGTATGATGGTCAGAGACGGTTTTGTTATTTTATTCCTGCAAAGGAACAAATCGAGAAAAATATATTGCGAACCGCCATAAATAGGACTTAACCCGTTTTCCTGCCAACAATTACAGCTGCACCAGATAACGATGAACAGTTGGTCCTATATGACCGTTTTCCCCAATAGCCGTCTGCAATGACATCGATCATTGGAACTCCAAACATTCCTCTGTAGCTGCACCGCGCTCTTCAGCAGCAGCGTCTGTCATTACATCTACACAAGTCTTTTCCCAGTGCTTTGAAACATTTTCATGCAATATTTGATACGTTTTGCTGTAATGTCAAAAGCTCCCAAAAACTCTTGCTATTGAGAGAAACCCCCTTTTATGGACATAATTCCTACAACTGCGGAATTATTAATATCTAGTTGAAAACTATCCATATTATCGTGTGTCGCGATTGCGAAATTTCCGTGACAAAAATTACACTTAAATATAATTTAGCATGATAAACCACTCTTTTTTTTAAGAGTGGTTTACAATGACAATTTTTAAGTTTTCATTGCGGCATCCTAATTTATATGCTTGTTCAAAAATAATTTATATCTGTTCAAAAAGGCACATTATGTCTACCCGGCGTAAACTTATTTTGAGGTCGTCTTCGACAGAATGCGTAGTTTCGACGTAAAACAAAATTTGAATGCAATTAGTACTCTCATTGTTAAACGTGTAAGCATCGTGTGTTTGTGTTAGGCATATGTTTAATTAATGCTCAAAAAAAAGTTCTAAAGGAAAAGTAACTCACTCCAAGAGTATGATTTTCGATGTCCATGTCTTCTGTCTCCTAAAATGAAGAATTTTTGATAAACAAATTGTGGCGGTGTCATGTTCTCTTTGTCACATTCGATCTGCAATAAGGAACTCTAGTCCATTTTTTTATTAATGTTGACATCCTAACTTAATTTTCTGCTTATTTAATTTAGTTCGTTTTCACGGTTAAAATAATTGTTAAAGTTTCAATTTATTAAAGCCCACCAAAACGCACGAAATCTATGGCTTGTTGGGTGTGACGTCACACGAGCAGTCGTATTAGCGATTCAATAGGCGGTAATCGATATTATATGGATTCCATACAAAACTTCCAGAACTTTATACTCAAATTAAACTGCTTTTAATTCAAGGAAACATTGTAGAATATCAGCGTCTCGTTACTATTGTAGGTGCATTGTACCAAAGTGCAAAAATCCATTCATATCCGCAACTAATTAACAATTTATCAGGGTTCAAAGAAAGTCTTTTAAGTCCTTTAATGCTTTAAATTATGTTTGAAAGGCAAATCAGAATCGCTTGCGTTAATAGCTTCCATCAGTGTTCTACGCATGCTCGAAAACTGACACATGCGTATCTGTGAACTTGACAAACAGCCAGTGACATGAATAGGTTGAATAAATTAAATAGTTTTGAACTTTAATGGCTTGAAATAAAAATAAATATATTATGCATTGTAAGAAATAATAGGTTTGAGGTATCATTAGAAATCCTCCACTTCCAGAATAACTAAAGAAATAATTACCAAAGTACTAATGACGTTGTTGTTTTGTGCTAGAGGTATAGATTTATAAGTAGACAAATTCGTTAAAATTGTTATGAATTTTCAAGAAAAAACCCTCAAGTAGTCGCAATAAACAAACATAATTATTTGACTTTACTTTATTTTTATTAATCTATTTAACAATGGTTATTTTCGATACATAAATTTCAGAAATAAAAACAAAAAATCTCCGTTCTGTGTATCTTCCTTGCAAAGCGTAAAATATATAAAAAAAAAGTTTATACGTAAAATTGTCTCAAACTATGATGTAGATTCATCTCCTTTCGGAAAGTACAATTAATTTCTGTGCACCGTTTGGTTAACGGAAAAAAATATCCACTAAGCATATAAACATCTTCTTATGAACCATCTTAGTGTTTTCATTGAAAATCTTTTATTCGATCGCAGTGCCCTCATTTTTTGTCCACTGTAAAAAGTTAGACGGTAAATTATTGTTTTTATTATATACCTTGTAGATGTAGGTACTACCTAGTTGTTTTTTTTGTTATGCGAATACCTCCTTTCATAGAATTGCACCATCTTATCTGCATCTGGAATCAGTGGGACTAATCGAAGTGTTGTGAGAGGAAGAAAGAGAGACGAGGGGGAATTGTGGAAGAGAATGTTTAGGTAAAGTTAGATAATATTTCATGATACATATGATGTCAGAATGGTGGTTGTTCTTCTACATGATTCCAAAAGATTCTTTAACTTCAATAAATAATCATATATGTTTTTCTTTGTCTTATAGATCTGAGGGTCCTAAGCCAAGGATCCCCCCCACAGCACTGCCAAAGAGTTCGTATAACTTCGTGGAAATCCGCTGAAAAATAAGTTTATAATTTTGTAATTTATTTATTTTTTATTGTATGCTAGCTGATGTGTACCCGGTTTTCCTCGGGATTTAAAAAAAATAACGTTATGAAGTTGTGAATTCTTGCTTGTCGTTTAGGTACCATCATCGATTTGACAGCGACAGTGATGCATTGTGACGACTATTACTATCTCTAAACAAAGAAACATTCATTTGTAAATTTTATTTCATACCATTTTTTTTTTTAAATATATATAAATAATAAAGTTCTTAAGTAGGTACCTACCTTTGTTTTCCATTTTGAAAATATTTACCCAAATAAACCTTCTTCTTTTGCATATATAATTTGTTACTAACCAGAGTGGTATATCTATGGGCTAACCTCAGTACAACATGGCGGGTTCAATGTTTTTCATACTAATTTTAAAACGTAATAGTAACAGTTTTACATTTTAGATTTCATTAAAATTACTATCTAAAGCCTCCCGGCACTAATAAGAATAAACTGTGATATTTTCAGCAAAACCGTTCAAGTGATTTTTGAGGAAATTGAGAACACACAGACAAACATTCGTTTTTACATATGGAGATGCAGGTCATCTTATGGGTAATAATTTTTTCCACATTACACAATAAAACAAAACGAAATAAATTGTTGGTAAAGTGGGAGATCTTAGATATCAAATCATTTTTACAGGCCTCACTCTTAATTTTTTTCTAGGCTTAGATAGAAACAATTATTCAAAAAATGTTCTGTTAAATTTGGGGCAAGGATGTGTTCCGTTTGCGGTAATTTACTGAAGAACCTAGAATAATTATAGGTAATCAAGCTCTCAAAGGAAAAAACACGATTTTTTTGATTTTGAAGATTGCGAAACAAGCCATCGCCTTGATAATGCTAGACCTGACGAACCAGGAACTTTTGGTGAATCGTGAGATTGTAATTGAAGTAGCCCATATAGGTGATGCGTATGTTAATTTTGGTCGGATTGTCGATGGTCCTTTTTTTTTATTAAAAGTATACAATACAATTTGCATTGCATTCCCAAGAGTTAAGGAACTCATTGCGGGATTAAATGCAGAACCTACAGTACAGTTTTTAGAAATACACATAATATTAAAAATATATATTTAATCTTCACAGTACATAAACAATATTTACAACACATATCTTGCATTTGTAATAAAGGCATCACTGGTAGATTATAATATAAGTGTACAGAGACACTTATTATAAATAAACACATCACTGGCACATCACATAGTTACACTCATTACGGAGACACATCACAACATTAATCCTTAAGGTATTCCTCCAAAAAATAGAGTTTAAGCATCTTACTCTGAGACCGTTCACATTGTCTTGCATTTTTTATAGCGATGGGTAATTTATTGTATGGATTAGCTGTGTATTCTAAAGATTTTAGTCCATATTTTGTTAATTGAGAAGTTTGTTTCTTAGGTTAAGTTTACTCTGTTAGCAGATAAGGAGGTGAAAAAAATATTAAGAAAATAATCTTTCTACCTGCAATTCAGTAATTTTCTTGGGAAAACATAAATTTAGCAAACAATCATTTGTATTTGTGTGTATTTGAGAAAAAAATAATGCTACATTATTCACGTTTGATGGAATATTGTCATCATAGACAATCAAAAAATACTCGGAACTGAAGGTCGAATGTCTCAAGTGATACTTCAGCGAATCACTCAATTTCGTTTTTTAGGCACAAAAAAATTCAATGGAAAACAAGACTTAATTTTTACTCGTAGAATCGATTCCCCGGCGGCGACCTTATCATGACTACGCCAAGGTTACTAAGGCGTTGAGTCTCCAATAAATATCGGGTTTGTGTGGTGATGGAATCACACACCATGTTGGTAGTGTACCAGACGTATGGCATACAAGTGAACTGTGGGCAGCTGATCCCGATCTGCGAAGAGGGTTGGAGGGCAGGGAGGCATAATCTATCGTTCCTTTGCGAAGGGGTAACGATACCGATAAATTGACGACTTTGAATTTGCACAATATACACTTTTGTGCAAAATACTTACTTTTTGAGTTTTTTTAGGCTTGTTCCTATTAATCAAAAAACTCTAAAAGTAAAAATCCCAAACTTAAAAATAGTGGCATATATGAATTAAAATGTGACCACGCCGACTGCCATGCTACCTATATAGGGCAGAGGGGAAGGGCTTTTTCAACTAGATTCAAAGAACATATAAGATGTTATATAAATAAAACACTTCTTCAAAATTCGCAGAACATCTTTTAGTAAATAATCACGTCCCGCTTGACAACAACAAACCTAAACCCTTACATATAGAAAGAAAGGGCCTAAGATTAAATTTATTAAACAATTAGAAATTATCAAACGAAATAACGACCCTTATATAACATTAATTAATAAAATAAGGAAAATTATATACTCACCGCTTCTCAGTATGTTCACATTATCAAAACAATACAACACATTTAAATAAATCAATTAAGAAAACATTGTCAGTTAAATACGAGTAAAAACACATTACAAATGTGAAAACCTCACAGAATTCATAATTTTAATTGCTTCCTAACTAAATCGGTTTTACCGATAATAAATCATTACCCATCCATCCAAATTTTAAAGGAGTGGGGGTAAATTAAATCATATAAATAAGTCGTCGCAAGGTGGATTAACCACAGTTTGAAAATGGCCTTAAACGCCGAAACAGCTGACACAATAATAACAACTAAAAATACTTGCAGAACTTAATAACATTATTAAATTTGATTTACATTAAATTTAAAAAAAAATTGATTTGGGTCATCATTAGAAGTAACTGAGCTTCTCTGAGCTGAGTTTCTTTTTTTTAACGAATTATTTAGTACTTGGTAGTTGATTTTAAATCTCCCCACTTGTTGGTCATTAGCTTTCTGATGATATTTTAAAGTACTGTGACCGTAAAAGTTTGGGAAATGATCAGTTATATCTATTTCTAAGGCGGCAGATCTGGGAATAAAAAATTATTGGTTTTGAATAATATGTAATCTAGGCAAGAGTCAGTATGGCGACCATGTCTAGTGTGGCTATTTATATAAGATAGATATTCTTCGCTACATATAACATTTAGATATTCATTGGCAACTGGGTTCAGGACAGAATGTTCTATATCAATGTTTATATCACTAACAATAAACGAGAAATCTGATTATTGGCAATTATTTTCGAATATACAATATTTAAGTTCCATGATAAATGATTTAGAGTCTAAGGAAGGGGAGCGATATATGGCAATAATAGAGAATGTTTCAGTGCTTAACGTTAGGTTCAATGGATGGCATTTGAATACTTAAAATTAGGGATATTTACTAAAACATTAGATATTTTGTGCTCACTTTCAAAATCGTTGGACCGTCGTGCGAGACAGGGAGACAGGGATCTTATAACCAGGTATGGAGTAAGGAATTAATTCACACATTTGTGTTTTAGTAAGTATAATCAGATTTGGACGGAATCCTAGAGAATTGTGGAAAATACATAACTCGTCACAATGTAGACGGATACTTCGTATGTTTATATTTATCGTATTAAAGTCAGTGTTTCTCTCAACTCTGTAATCATTTAGTTCTGTTATTTCTTCACATATCTGTGCTTCTATGAGCGAATGTTCGTTAGTGAAATCCATTTTCACAGGGAAATTATTAATTTTTTCCTTAAGCATTCTTGTCCTAGATCATATTTTCTCGAGTAGTATATCGTTAGAGTCGTTTATCCGGATTACTGGGGGGTCTTCATTTTGTCTAAGTAGTACGTGCCCGTCCTTCGTCCAAATGTATTTGTATCCGAGTGATTTCGTAGACTTAGCCAATCAGAGAAGCTGCTGGTTAATTGGTGTCAGTTTTTCTCTTATAAAAATTTTATCTGTAGATTCTGAATAATTTATCAGCTGAAGATTCCTTTTTTGTTGTTGGATGACTCTGTCCTTTGTTTCTTTCGAGTTCAGTTGGATACTTAATATTTGCTTAAGTGGGTAGTTGTAGCACTTAACTATTGCATTGTTCGTTACAATCTGTACAGGCGGGTGGTAAAAACTCTCCCTTTATAACCCTTACTCCTGGAGTTCCCCATGGTTCAGTGCTGGGACCCCTACTTTTTATTTTGTTCATCAACGATACTACCAAAATAATAGAATCATTTGGACTTCTTTCTCATTGATATGCTGACGATCAGCAAATCTATTTCTATTGTGCACCGAATGAGAAAGACAAATTAAAAGACATTACTGTCAAATGCATTGCCGCCATTACAAACTGGATGTCTTCGAACAAATTAAGATTAAATCCATCCAAAACAGAATTTCTTTGGACAGCAGTAAAAAGGCACCAATCAATGTTAGATAAATCTCCTCTCACGTCTTCGGGCTGTAACATAATCCCTAAAATAGGCGTTAAACTTCATCTAGATGCAGAAATTTCACTCAAATCCCAGATTAACAAGACAGTGAGAGCAGGTTTCATTCACCTGCGCCAAATCAAATCAATACGGGGAAATATTCCGGCTAATGGCATAAAGATGTTGGTAAATTCTTACGTTGTTTCATGGCTTGATTATTGCAACGGCATATATGCAAGTCTCCCCAAAATATATACTGACATACTTCAGTCAGTTTTCAATGCTGAAGCAAGGTTGATAACCGGCGTTTCCAAATACTCCCACATATCGCAACATCTGCGGAACCTTCATTGGCTTAAGTGTCCTGAGAGGATCCAATTAAAATTATGCTGGATGGTTTTTAAGGCGATACACGACATGGCACCACCCTACTTGTTGGAACTATGTATCCCAAACGATGTCAACACTTGGCAATCATCTCTTCGATCAGCGGCATCAACGGCCATAGGAAGACTCTCAGTACCTAAACGCAATCGCAATACCAATTTCGCAGAACGAGTTTTTGCGGTAGCTGGCCCAACAGCTTGGAACAAACTCCCTTCACATTTGCGAAAAATCGGCAGCTCTACTGAATTCAGAGCAAAACTAAAAACTCATCTTTTTAAATTATCGTTTCCAGAATAACGACCGTATTAGTGTAATGGTGTTTTCGAGTACGCAGTCCAAGAGAAATACTTAAATACCTTTTTACCCTCTACCGCCCAGATTACCTTGTTTAATTAAAAAAACTATTACACTTTTGTGCGCTTTACCACTGATAGCACGAGCAATAATCATAACAGGTATTTATAATATTATAAATAGGTATGATAGTCGTAATACTCTAGTTTTAAGTCATTTTTCAGTATTGTATATAAAATATGCACTTGTTCAAATATATATATTAGTTTTAAATATGTACTAGGTTTATATATTTGTTAGGTTTATAGTCTAGTTATACCTTTTTGAGGATAAGAAGGCACGTTGGAGCGCCAGTGTTGAAGAACGAGCCCCACTCTAGGGCGGCAGTGATATGGGGAGAGGTTCTGCATGAGGTTGCTGGTTAGGAAAGGTTAGGTTAATCTCACCATAAGGCTAGACAAGGGGCGTCTGACTTAGGCTTACCTGGGTAGCTCAGTCGGTGGGACATGTAATCTCTTCTCTGCAAAGGTCTTGAGTTGGCATTACAGCCTCATACCGGCTCAGGTGAAAAGGTACTCAACTACCAAGTGAAATGATATGCATTTTCTAGCCAGGGTTTATTTACGGGAGGGCCATCACAGTGTGTACATATGGGGAATCATACACTAACAATTGGCAATACACACCCTTTCTATTGATCTAAAATTCTCTCTCTCTAGTACCGCTAAAATCGGGCAAGTTACTCTAAAACACAGTTATTTACAGCACAGCAAAAAGGAAGATTTAAGTACAGCTTACATTGGGGCATCGGTCAGGGGTTGAGACAGCTCCAGGCAGGAACGTTGTCGACATGTTAGTTCACAAACCCGGTCTACTATTTAGGGTCCTCACAGGTATGGTAACAAGACGCCATTGTTATTAACCATAAATTACCATAATTACCGGCGCAGGGACGCGTGTGGACCACACCACTACTCGGTAATGATGCCGGTATCTATCTGGGGCCAAAATGGCCATCGCTCGGGCGGCAAGCCGAGCCGGATGACAATTCGCCGACTTTTTTAACAAACGGCTAGATGTCTATACACGAGAGACTAGAAGTATTTAGTATTGAATTCCGTTACGTAATAACCTACTTTAGTCTAAATTGTAAGGCACTAGCTATAACTTTTAGTTGGTAAGTCACTACCAATAAGCCATAAATGTAAGTCACTAATTATAAGTCTCAGTAGTTAGTCCCTAGCCATAAGTTTTAGTTGTAAGTCAATAGTAATAAGTCATACTTACGAGTATAAGCAACTAGTAATAAAGTTTAGCTGTAAGGTAATGGTTGCATGTCAAGTGATATGTTATTTAATTATTTGTAAAGCGCCCTTGAGGTGATATTCCCACGAAAACGGCGCTATAGAAGTAATCCAATAAGTATTATTATTATTATTAAGATCGCTACAGTCTAATGACTTCATAATTAGTTCAACAGGAGTTCGCAGATCATCGTTTTTTTGCAGAATATTTCCTTCTATTGTAGTCTCAGCGAATTCTGTTGAATTTGATTTACAGATTGTTTAAGAGTTTTGATTTCCTTTTGAAGTTCTTCCATTTTGGCACGATTTTTTTATGTTCAATCGTTTTTTTAATCTCATTTTCAAAATCATCTATTTTAATTGAACAGAATTCCACACTTTTAACTAGATCTTTTATTTCTATTTTAATCTCCATAAATATCTTATTAACGTAATTTCTTACGAATTTTTTAGTTGCAGGTTTAGTTGCAGTTCATGTTATATTGTATTCAAAATAATACAGGGACTAACTACCAAATACATGCGCTTATTTCTCGGCTACATTCATCTGGAAACAAGTTCACCTCTGCTATAGATATATTTAATATGAGTTTACCCGAGACACCGGAATGATATTTCTATGTGCAACGATGATAAGAGTATCGCGCGACTTGTCGTTATTTTATATATTATCGTTTTACTTATTTGCAATTCCAAAAGCTTGTTCCCTTTTCTTTCTACGTATCATGTACTATATTATGTATTAAGTAATTTCATACATTTTTATAATATAATAATAAATATTTATTCCGGTATGTGGGGAGGTTAGTGCAGTCCCACACATTCCATATAAATACATATATGTCATCCGTAATATAAATACAAGGTGATTTTTTTTCACAGTGTCATGCTCTCATATTATATTATATTATGCACTTGTGTATTGTGTATCATGTAGATCGGTCTATTTCTATTTTAAAAAAAGTGTTATCCACAAATTTAAAACCTTTCCCTTTATAAGTTCTCTGTGTCATGCACTTATACATTATTATACATACATACATATATATTTATCATAAATATGTTCCACTTATATACCCACTATGTGTCATGTTCTTTTTTTGTTAATTAAAACCTTTTTTCATTCTGGTCACAAAATCACTTAAATGTTAAAATATGTAAAAGCCTATCGGGGTGTTAGTAAATTAAATTTAAAAAATCACGCACACGGGGCTTTACCATGTGTTTTTGCGTTTAGAAGGAACGCTCGGAAGCTTCGCGTCTTGTGCCATGTTAAGAGGATGGACCGCCTCCAACCGAACTAACTACCTACCACCTAGAGTAGGTACTCTATCAACTTGTAACATAACCAGCGCAGTGGCGTGGCTTTCTGTGTTTTCCTATGAGATATTAATTTTATGGGTAATAAAAGATTTGAGCTCTTAAGAATTATGTGTAGTAATTAATTACGGCGGTAATTCTGAGAGAATTTATCTTTTTTACATAATGTATTATCATATTATTACAGTTGCGACGAGCTGTCGTCATGGAAAAGCGCTAAGAGTTTTTTATAGCCTACTGAAAACACAATTTTATATTTGCAAGACAATACTAGCTTCTGGGTGTTAATTTAGGTGGGGATGTAACAGTGTTATTCGCTGTGAAATGGCAAAGTATTCAAAAATAACTATTATTACATCTCTTTTTCGCTGGTGTAACAAAATTCCCAAAAAAGAATTGCAAATCTTCCCCAAGTTGAATAAGTTTTATCTGGTGAAGATAACTCCCTTTCTGATAGGATCACCTCCTCGTGGGATCTATTGTCCCGATTTATTGAAGGAATCAGTCCACTCGTTGAAGTACACGCTGTGTAAGGCACGGCGCTTATGAAATAAATCTACCTTCATGAACAACAATCACCCATATTAGAAACACTAGATCTCAGAGTCAAAAACACATACAACAAGGAACCACAAACACAACATTTGTACAAGAAAAAACTTCTTATACTATGGTACTAAACTCTACAACAAAATCCCACCATCCTTCAAAAATCACAACAGCGATACATAGGGATATCTCAAATAGAAAATATATTAACAACTAATACAGACTAACACCCACACCACTAAACTCAACTGCACTTAAAACTGCAACTAAAAATACCTCACCTTACAATTACTTTATGTTTTTCATCAAGAATATCAATTTAATATAATGTACAATAAAAAACACATAAATTTGTTGTAGACCACTTTTATTTTATTAACACTCTACCGGTTTCGGAAGCACCCTTCCTTCATCAGGAGAATATTATAACTAACTTATGATATAGAATATTGACAAGACATATAAATTTTAGGTGTTGGAGTGGGGGGTAAGCAAATGGGTAGGGGTAATTCTAGGATTTCCGGGAAGAACAGATCGGTTTATTGGAAAAATATTAAGAATGGGACTAAAGGAGTAATTTACAGTTAATGTTACAATATATATAAAAAATAAAAACATATAAAACATATGTAATTTACAGTTAAGGTTATAATATATGTATATATAAAATAAAAACATATAAAACATATGTAATTTACAGTTAAGGTTATAATATATATATATAAAATAAAAACATAAAAAACATATGTAATTTACAGTTAAGGTTACAATATATATATATATAAAATAAAAACATATGTAATTTACAGTTAAGGTTACAATATATATATATATAAAATAAAAACATAAAAAACATATGTAATTTACAGTTAAGGTTACAATATATATATATATATATAAAATAAAAACATAAAAAACATATGTAATTTACAGTTAAGGTTACAATATATATTTTAAATAAAAACATAAAAAACATATGTAATTTACAGTTAAGGTTACAATATATATATACATATATATAATAAAATAAAAACATATGTTACAAACTTACAGCATAAATCGTCTTTTACATAGTTCTATGCCATATCTGTCCACATAATTTAAGTGATTTTTTTTTATGTTGCCTTAGGGTGCCGTAAATTAATTAATAAAAATTTTTTAATACCTTTCCGGTTTATAAGTTTTCGGTGGGAGTTACGGCGGAGTTTATCAGATTTCTAAAACTTCCTAATTTCGTGGGATGGGAGAGAAGGGGAGATTGCCTGTATTCCGAACACTTGGCCATGTAATAAAAAGGAAATTCACTTGATATTGAAAAACTGTTAAAAAAACTAAATTGAATAAAAAACGGTATCTGTATCATTTGTTATTAATAAGATTTCGTAAATAGACTTTCTTCGGGAAACAGCAACTACAATAATGATCTCCGGTCCAATTAAAAAAAAAATAATGAATAATGATGACGTTCAAACTTCAATACCAGTTGTATTTCGATTTTTTCCTTAAGTTAGTTTTAATTGTTAAACTAATGTTCAATGTTTCAATTTTCCAAAGCCCGCCGAAACGCTCCAAATCTATGCCGGTCGGTTTTGATCAGTTTTGAGGTTAGGATGTTAAATTTCAAAACAAGGATAAGCTTTACCGTATATCATTTTATATTCTATTCATAGTAAACGTATCAAAACAAAAATATTAAAATTACGTACCTTTTTAGAAACTTTAACTCTAGGAATAATAATAATATTTTATTTATTGGGGAATGTGGGGAGGTTAGTGCAGTCCCACACATCCCATAAAGTATATACAAATAACATAAATAATACATATTCATAAAAATGGAAATATAAAGGGAACATAATAGGCGTTAGTGAATTATTGTACTTAAGATTGAGTGAGCTAATATTTTTCTCCGTCTTTCTTCTATACTGGAATCTGGACTCTGGCGGGATTCAATAATGAGGACATTTCCGGATTTGTTTACCCTCTCCCTAAATCCTTCCACCTGGGTTCTTATAAGGGCTGCAAATCCAGGAACTCGCCCGTCCGTGAGCATGTTGGAGGCACTGCAGTGTCTGGAAAGACCGAACATCGCGCGGTAGGCGTTGTTGTACTGAACGCGAAGTTTTCCATGCTACCCTTCTTGAAGTTCGCCCAAAGCTCGCATGTGTAGAGAATTGTAGAGAACGCAAGAAATAGCGTCCTCTTCATGAGTGGAACTCAAAGCCGAAATCTTCTACTGAGCATGTTTGACTTTACACTGAGTGCTCGTCTTTGCCTGTCGATATCATCGTCGTCCCAGATACTTGACTTTTTCTACCACCTTCAGAAGCTCAAAATTCAAGAAAGCTGGTGGAATGTTTTTAGGACCCTGTCCATATCTGATAATCAGTAGTGCTGTTTTTTTTGGGTTATACAGCATGGTTGTTTCGTGTGCGAACTCTTCACAGATTTTTAGGAGGAAACGTAGCCCCCTTATCGACGGTGCTATCAAACCCATATCATCTGCAGAACTCACATTGTTGGCACACTGTCCTCCGATATGACAGCCTACCCTAGTATTGTTTAGCCTGTGGGTGACTTCATCGATGTATATGTTGAACAATACTGGAGACGTGTAACCTCCCTGTCTGACACCACTTTTCAAGTAAAATGGTTCGGACTGTCCGTCTTTTCACTTTACAAGGTACATAATAGTATTGAGTATTAAGATTATCATATTATCCGTATTTATAATTGGTTTGCTCGTCAATACTCTTATTTCTTCCATCAATAATTGTTTTTTTTTGTATTGAACAATACCCACATTAAGTTTAAATTTCACCAAAACTAAAAAAACGCATTTGTAAAATACAAAAATAAATCGAAAAATAAAATTGACCATACTAATCCAAAAACAGGGTGCGCATGTGACGTCCAATGTTCTAAATGCAATGGTACGAAAATAACAAGGTGTTTTGATGAGATGGTTTTTTTTGTCACTTTTAAATAATGATTTATAATTTCTACGTATAATTATATATAATAAAAGTTGTATATTCAGAAATGGCGTTTGCTGATCTATATGTATATATATTTTTAAACCGTTATATTTTTGACAGGAGTTCCTTATTACGATTTCCTCACCCGGCTCTTGGACTAAATCGTAAATACTCTATTATCTTCCAGGTGAGCAACCATATTAGAAATGTCGATAAGACAAATTTGTAACACAATTTTAATGGGCGGGTCGAGTTATCGACTTGTTGAGTCGCTATATTTGCGGTCATAAACATTTTCTGTAACGGGTGGGAATCACAAAACATTGAAAAATACATAATATTTTTCCCTTTACCTTACCATTATAAAATATGAAGTACCTAGTTTCATTTCCGATTGTGTTTTTTGCAGTTAACCTTTCCCGGCCTTCCTTTCATATAAATACATAATTCAGCCCTCCCCTCCCTACATCCCGCAGCCGCACCCGCCCCCGCCCGGCAAATCAGGATTTCGTTGTGAATTAATGGCACATGTCCATCCCCCGACGGCAAATATTCGTTATTCCCCCAGAGCGATTACCTTTAATACTGTTTCACAATTTCCAGTTTTGGCTCCTTCTAAGCAAGGTGTAAAGGAAAACCGTTTTATAGAGACTGAAGCAAGAACAACGCAAGTCAATGAGAACACAAGTCACGTGAGAAATATGGAACATTTTAAATACGGATGGCGAGCGAGAGAACTATCAAATACTAATAAAACCAGGGGAATGAAAATACTTGACTTCATTCTTAGAAATTCCAGGGGATTTAGGAATACTTCAACCTAAAAAACTTTGTTTACATCTTCAGTTCGTAGTCATGTTGAATATAACTCCTCAATTTGGTCCCCCCATTTTAAAATAATTAAAATCAGATTCAATCGAAAAAATTCAACATAAATTCCTAAGATACGTTAATTATAAACTTGGTATTCCCATCAACTATAATTAATTGATGAAAGAACTAAATTTACTAAATCTGGTAATCGACAGTATAGACAGCCCTGATTCAATTAATCTCATTCAATTTCATATACCCACGAGATCAACTCGTTCCAAAAGCCTGTTTAAATGTAACAACACCAGGACTGGACATTACAAACACCCGCTTGTACCTAGATTATATGAAGATAGTAGTAGATACGCAGATGTAGCGGATCTATTTAACTCCGCGGAAGGTAAGTACAAGAAGGCTATACTATCAAATCCTTTCTATCAATATTAATTTAATCTAACAGCCGTTCTCCCCAACTTTTCGAATGATCAATCTGAGCCGCCGATCAGCCAAGTATTTTGTTAAGTATTCGCTCTATTTGACTGTCTCCAAACATTTTTTATTTTTGAACTTCCTAAATTGTCTTTGAAGGACTCACCCACTTCTATGGAAAATATAATTGTACCCCCACACGTTCATAGTCAATAAAATGACATCAAAGTAAAAACTTTTAATGTTAAATTAACATAGACGAGTTAATTTTCTATTTATTATAAATACATATTATTGATCTTAAATATTGTAATGCAAACACCAAAATTTTATATTTAAACGTATATGTTAAAAATAAAGTGTTAGCTTGACTTTTACTAATGCCGCGAAAACGGAAGTAGACATTTTTGACATTTGTCTTTGGTGCGTTCTTTCAATTTTCAATCAATAATTGTCAATAATATCTTCATCGTCGCTGTCTTCATATTCGCTGTCCATACCCGCTATTGCTATTACATTAAAAATATTTTCACTTTCGCTCTCCATATTCAAAATTGTCAATACAAAAAATAGTTCGTGAAACGAATGACGTTTGAACATAGATATCTATGACATTTGATGTTTACGCTGTCATTTGACACTCTGTTGACACTTTTTATAACTAGTCTTTTCCTGAGGAGAACTGTAATCCAGAAAAATCGATAACTTAAGATGATCGTATGTTTGACTGAGAATTTCGTTGGGAAATGCGAATTTCTGCATTTGAACAGTGCTGAGGCAAAATTTCGGCTCAGCAGTTGCTCAGTAAGGTTGGGAAGAATAGCCGTAAGTCTACTTGTACGTTTTATATGTACCCATATCTCTTACTTTTATATTATGATTCTTTATATAGTTCCTGATGTCGTTGTATGATGTAAAGCCACATTTAATAGTTTATTTTTAAATTATTTGTACTATATTCTTATGCTTGCAGTTAACTGTCACATGCAATTAATGTTTACGGTATATTTATACCATTGATATTAAATAAATAACTAAATAACCTTTGTACTTAAATACTAAGTGAGGTAACTAACAATTAGCCTCTCAGAAGTTGGGGGTACTGTGCAGAGCCTGCAGATACTGCAGATAGTACATAACTGCTGATCCTGTACAAATTGCAAGTGCGCCCCACTGTAGAATTTGGCAACCACCTCTATGATCGGGAGCCCAAAAATATCTGGAAAAAAAATCCTGACTGCGGAAACGGGCAGCCCGTTTGATCCACTCGTCTATCTTAAGAAATGGTTTGTAATCTTTCTAGCACAGACGTCAGGTGGGAATGCTGTCCTTGTTCTACCGGTATTTTAATGGAAGATGCTCTGAGGAACTAGTGTCATTGATCCATTTGGCATCGGTGCATAGTCGGGAAACTCGCACAACGCGCGCCCAGCATTTGCACATTGTTGACATTTGTCACATAAAGAACGGGTCGCTTCTACGACTTGTTCTTGTTTTCAACAGCTCGGATGTAGAATGATCTCCCGGCCTCTGTGTTTTTTCCCTCCTACAACATGGGTCTCTTCGAGAACAGGTTCACTCCTTCCTATCCTCTAAAATACCCTCCATACAGCATCGCCGACGATGGTATGATAGGTAGGGAAATAATTTCCCTCATTGCCTACTATGTGTGGCGTTATTAAAAAAAAACATTATGTTAAGCTTAGTTTAGGTTCCCACTGTGCAAGAAACGAATATATATGTTTATAAATTGGGTCGTGCCAACTTCTTTCTGTAGTATTTCGGTACCTACACTGGTAAAAAATATGGAAGTTTTTGTACGTAACAAATTACAAGGAAACACTTTTTAAATTAACTAGGTTAATCTGAATTTTTTAATAATTTTTTTACGAATCTATCACGTTAATTAATTCAAGTATCTGGGTTTTAGAGCTTCCAGTATTATGAAATCATTTTTGGTAGACCTATAACGATCGTCATTAAAAATATGCACTCGCATTAATTAGTCACTAGCGACCTCCAGGAGGTAGAGGGGAGCTGTGGTAAGTCCCACGACAGCCGCCCAACGCACCGGGCCCACATTCAAATAACTGTAATAAAATTTATATTCTACAGGTTATCAAAATAAAGGAGATAAAAATGGAGGGATTGTCAAACTTGTGAAATGTTTTTAAATGGCAAATCCAAAATGATTGAAATTAATTGAAGGAGACAACGGTGATACGCATTCTTTAAAAAAGCCCTGTGGTTCAAGTGAATATTTTTTACATGAGTACAAACCGTGTTCAGAAATTAGTAGTAATTCCTGAAAGGATATGATTCTACATAATATGCCAAATAAATTTTATTATGGTACTTAATTTTCTTATTATTTTAGTTGTTTGTGTTATGATGGGATAAGTAGACTGTAGGTGGGCGGTTGATCCCGATCTGCGTAAAGGTGGGAGGGGAGAAAACTCAACCTGTCTAACCCTTTGTAAAGGGGAAAGTCCCCGACTTTGTCCAAAAACTTCAATTTTCGAAAACTAATTCTGCACAAATATTCAATTTGTGCGAAGTTCCCAATTTGTACGAAATCCTTTGCACAAATTCAATACTCTGGAAGATGCTCGCGAATTTCTTGTCCGTGTGATGATGCGAGGTTCTAGGTCCAGTAGGTGGCGGCATACAGAAGAACGGTCGGATCGGATATTGATGCTTGTCTATCCATTTTCGGTTTCCATGGATTATTTATATCCCCTTGAGGTACCGTTCCGCGCTCGCAGACTCTGATGCCATATTTTCTCGCGACCCAGCGTCACGAGAGAGTTATCTAATGAATCGCACCGACACCCCTATTTCTCTCACTCTGTTGTCTCGTTCTCTCGTTTTTTATTTGATCATTACATTTTGGACAGTTGGTGGGAACACTTCTCACCGACTGTATACACATCATATAGGCTGTGTGTCTGACCGTTGAGAATATCAATATTATCTATTTTTCGACTGGCCCGGCCCCCGTACCAGTAAATACAGGAATTATTTTGACTTCTTATTAATGGCGGTTACACGTCCGTCACATTATTTTTAAAGACTTACTGAGATTTTTTATTTCTTATTTATTAATTCATTTTTTGAAACATACATTCACACAAATAAGGTACAATGATTATAAACATTTTTGTTTTTTTTTTAACATTAAATTATAAATACATCTGATCAACCTATGAGTAATATATATAAAACAAAAAAAATCCACA
Organism: Halesus radiatus; assembly: GCA_022606495.2. Taxonomy (NCBI): domain Eukaryota; kingdom Metazoa; phylum Arthropoda; class Insecta; order Trichoptera; family Limnephilidae; genus Halesus; species Halesus radiatus. The sequence continues at coordinate 26,938 of JAHDVE020008519.1, read as the reverse complement.
TAGGCAAGGCTCCATATACCTGGTACCAGTTAGTTGCAGTATATTGGTTTATTTGTATTAATACATGGATGTTAAAGATAAGTTAAATAAAAGATTTTAATTATTTCTATAAACAATAATTATTAGCCTGAAACACTCATCCAAATTGAAAAAAACATTTCCGAGCAAAGATAAATGTCGCCGACAGGACTCGAACCTGCACCCTTCTGATGTCCGGTCAGATGCTCTACCGTTGAGCTACGTCGGCTTATCGCAAACCCGCCAAGTTAATCAATATATACTAGTGTTTCATTCAATAATTACTGTTTTTATTATATTTCACCTGTAAACAACCAACTTTATTAGTATGAGAAAGGCTTGTAACGGCTAAATCCCTCAAATAGATGGCGTCGAGACAAATTATGTCTAAATTTTATTGGTGAAAATTGCTTTGACTTGTCAAATATTTATTAATTGATAAACTAAAGTTCTTAAAAACTTAAGACAAGATTTTTGTGCATAGCGCAAAGGGTAACAATTATTTTTATAAACAATAATTATTAGCCTGAAACACTCATCCAAATTGAAAAAAAAACCTTTCCGAGCAAAGATAATGTCGCCGACAGGACTCGAACTTGCACCCTTCTGATGTCCGGTCAGATGGTCTACCGTTGAGCTACGTCGGCTTATCGCAAACCCGCCACCTGGTTTAGGAATTAAAATTACATCAGCTTGTTTAAAATCCTTTGGAAAGCAACGTAGGCGAAGTGCTGCGTTGTAGATTGCTGTGATGGCGCAGATGCCTTTCTTTGGGAGATATTTTAAAATTTTATTTGAGATTGCGTCAGGACCTGCTGATTTCTTTTTTTCAAGATTTTTAATTATGTTTAAAATTTCTTTAGGGTTAGTGCATCTGATAGGGGGCTCATCCGGCTCAAGGACTGCATTTAAAGTTGATTCTACTTTTGAATCCACCTTTGATATGAAGGCTGGTTTGTCATGGTCCGTGTTCGGTGTAAATTGAGCTTCTAAGCTATCCGCAAAGGCTTCGGCCTTATCTGAGTCTGAATAAACTTTACCGTTTAGGCCTTGAAGAGGAGAGATTTTAGTTTTTGGACGTCTTAGCGCTTTGGAGAGCTTCCAGAAGGCTGCTCTGTCATCTTCTAAAGTAGTGATGAAATCGTGCCAACGATCGTTTCTAAATTCGTTGAGGGCAACTCGCACTTCTTTATTTAATTTATTTAAATGTCGTTTGACTACCGGATTTTTAACCTCTTCGGGTATTCCGTGGCGAGCTGTGTCATTAGGTTTATCTGACGGAATTTCTATTGACGCCTCGTTGATACATGATTTTATTGACTGAATTAAGTTGGAAGTGGCAGCATTTAAGGTGACTTCGTCGGGAATTGAAGTTGTGATTTTTATGTTTTTAGATAATAGTTCGTTTAGTTTATTCCAATTTATTTTTTTCTTTAGAGGTTTATCAGGGACCAGAGGGTTAGAGCCTCCTGTTAATGTGAGCAGAACTGGATCGTGGTCTGAGGTTAAATCGTTGATTACTCTGAGGGAGTGCAGATGGCTAGTGTCCTTTAAAATTTATTTATTTATCGGACGCGATAGGACCGGGCGCTGGTTTTGTCGATGTACGCTCGATCTGCCCCGTATTATTGAGGTGTCGATTTGTATAGCGTTTTGTGCTTATATGTGGCTAGTTTAAAAATATATAAAATTATGCAACTAAAAAACTCTCTCGACCGATTCCGCTCATTTAACTCCCTTGTTCCCATCATATTTATTAACATTATAATCAAGCATACAAGTTTATTCTGAGGGCCCCAACCTCGACAGTGTACGGGAGAATTCTTAAAACTACTTATTGCTAACATTGGTATACATAATTAATTTATAATCAGAAATGTTAACGAGAGTCCCACCGTTTAATATATATACGTTTGTTTATGATGAATGTAGCGGGACTCTCGTAATCCTAAATTTAAAGTTTGGGTAGTTTAAATTTTCAACGGAGCATTGCGCAAATCGCTCGTGAATTCGATGGGTTTGACCAATCGCGTTCTTGCTTATTGCTTGGGCGGCGGAGAGGGGGTATGACGTAAATACAGCGTATCGTGCTCCGCCTCTGTCAGTCTATCGAGCGATGTGGAAGGGGTTGTACGTAAATACGGCGTAAAGTAGCGTCTTCGTAGTCATATGATAAGATGCGCCGTTACGTTCAGTACATTCTCCCCCTGATGCAGTGTCGGCTGCATCTACTATCTTCGAACGTAGCGGCGGGATCCTCTGGCTCGGCGGTGTATCTTGCGGCCGGTTCCTTTTTGGCGGGGGAGAGCGTCTCCTTGTGATTGTGATCCCGACTCCAGCGTTGTCAGGAGTACGGCGATTTTTACCGAGGGACCCACGTATACTCCGGTGCTGGTTTGTACCCGTACGGTCCTTATTTGTTGATCGGCGCCAGGCATCGTTTCGATCACTCGCCCGCAAGGCCAGCTATTGCGTGGCAAAGCGGAGTCCACGATTAATACGAGATCACCCGTTTTGATGGGGGTGCCTACTTGTTGCCATTTTTGGCGGGCGGCTATCGTCGGTAGATACTCCTTCATCCATCGCCGCCAAAACATATCTGCCAGCATCTGGCTGATACGCCATTGTTTACGTAGGCAGATCTCTTCTTCTTTTGCCGTATACAGTGAGAGATGCGGCCGTTTCCCCGCTGATCCCCGTAAAAAATGGTTTGGGGTTAGCGGCTTCTCGTCTCTCGGATCTACGGAGATATGGGTCAGCGGGCGGTTATTGACTATGTACTGTGCCTCTGCCAGAGCCGTGAGGAGGGTTTCCTCTCTTCGTGAGCGCTCTTTCAGAGTGGATTTTAATGCTCTTTTTATGGAGCGCACGAGGCGCTCCCATGCTCCTCCCATGTGGGGAGACAGGGGGGTAATAAATTTCCATGACGTCCGATTTGTTGAGATATAATCTTGCACTCTGGAGTCTCGACTGATAGACTCCAGCGCGTCTTGGATTTCTTTATCGGCCACATGGAAGTTCGATGCGTTATCTGTGTAGATGTAGACATCCGCTGAATTGCCATTATGGCCGAGTCGGCGCTGAGTGAAGCCATCAATTTAATGTGTACGGCCCTGGTCGATAAGCAGGTGAAAAGGGTCCCGTACCGTTTTTCTCGACGTCTGCCGATTGTTACTTCCATAGGACCAAAATAATCTAGGCCGCAGTGAGTGAAAGGGCTCACGTGGTGGGCAAGCCTGGCAGCCGGTAGAGGTCCCATAAGCGGCGGCAGAGGTTGACTTTTCCTTATGCGGCATTCAAGGCAATCATGCGCTATTCTGCGGAGGTTGGTGCGCATTTCAATATGAAAAGGCTACCTCTAATCCGCGCCATGGTTTTTTCTGTGCTCGAGTGGTCTCCCTTTTGATGATGGTGGCGGATTAGGAGCCGAGTATATGGGTTGTCACCATCCAAGATGACTGGTGTCCGTACTGCGCTGGCGACTCTTTTCTGGGCTTGTAGCCGTGAGCCCATCCGCATGCTTCATATACATTTTTGACTGAATTGCTGCCGCGGCGGCCGGGAACTCCACGGTGCTCTCTATGGCGACCCGATTTCGGACGTATTGGGCGCTGCTTGGGGAGCACGTAGCGCCAAACATCATCGAGTTTAGGCGGTACGTACTTGGTGGTTCCTGTGGTGTAGTTCGCCACAGAAACAACTGGGACATCTGGTCTTCCTCTTTTATCTGAACCCTGAGGAACATTTCCTCGATGTCGGCAGCTATAGCGATTTTGCCCTCCCGGAATCGTAGCCCGTTGCCCAAAAGTGAGGACAAGAGATCGGGCCCGGTTAGTAACCGGTCATTAAGTGATGTACGCCGGCAACGGCTAGCGGCATCGAACACTATCCGTTATTTTCCGGGATTGTTCGGGTTGGAGACGGTGAAATGTGGTAAAAACCTTTTTTTTTTGCCGGTACGCACGCTTCGGCATTGGATAGTTTGGTAGCGTATCCGCGCTCGACTAGCCGCTCAATTTTTTCAGAATATGCCACTGCCAGATTTGGATCTTTTCTTTTTTTTTTTTTTTCTAAAGAAGCTAGCTGGTTTACTGCGCACTGCCTGTTGTCGGGCAGCCACGCATTCTCTTCTTTCCATAGAATGGAATGGAATGGAATGAGGGAAAGAATAAACAGCTCCAGGAATATCCTCATCATGGAAGCCCGCCTCAGTCCAGCCTCCAGCATCGACGCATACTGGACAAATATATTGGCCCCTCACAACATAAATGCCGCAGCACCCTTAAGGAGTTATCTTACTCTTATTTAGTTAAATTATTATTTTTCTTTATTTATTTATTTTTACGATGTGATGTATGTATATATTTTGTATATTTTTAACTATTGAATGTATATTGTTGTATGGATGTGTGGGACTGCACTAACCTCCCCACACACCGGAATAAACATTTATTATTATTATTATTATTATTATAACAGGCCGGTTTCCCATCGGCCTGTGTTGAGTGGGCGTGTTGTGCTCGCCATGAGGGCCTCCGCGCGCTGTGTGGTGGCGTCCACGCGTGAGGCTGATGTCACTCCGAGCGAGTCGATTGCGAAATTTTTCTTTATTAGCTCCGAGAGCTCTTGGTCGCCTCCTTCGGGTTTGCCAACGATATTTAGTGTGATGCTCTCTGCGGGATGAACGCCGCCATGTGTGATCCAGCCGAGTGCAGTACTTGAAAGCATCCTTTCTGCGTCTTCACGCACCTCTCTCGAAACTATGAGATGGGCATTGTCCTGCCCCAATAATATTTGCGGTTTTACTTGGCGCCGACCGGCTACGATTTGTTGCGGTAGGTCAAGTTGTCGTACCGTATTGGCTGCAATACAGTACTCGGCTCCGTCCCCGCGCACTGAAAGTTTTACTCGCCGGGACGTGCTGTCCGATGAACACATTCCGCTAGCTCCGTGTATTCGGAGCCCGTGGGTCGGCCCACTAGCTCCCACTTTGTCTGCTATTTCAGTGTACAGCAGGGTTACCGTTGAACCCTCGTCTAGCAGAGCATGAATTGACACTTGCCCGCTTGGGCCACATATGGTTACTGGTACCACTTTTAAAAGGACTGCTTCATGTCCGCACGATGTAGTGTTTGTCACTATCTGTTCATCATTATTTCGCGAGTTACCGGCGGACGTGTTGATACGTGACGGATCGTGAAATAGTTTGTGGTGGGGGAGGCGACACGTTCCAGCTCCACACCACACGCGATATTTACACGCTCGCGTATGGTGGTATCCATCAAGGCACTTATGACAAAGTCGTGCACTTTTCACTTTTTCCCATCAGCTGGAAACACTTTTCTCAAAGAACACTGCGCACTCTCGAATTTTGTGCAAATTTGCACACTGAGCACACTTTTAACTTTTTGTAGATTTATCGTTTTGTGTGGTTTGTGCAAACACTTGTTCGTGACGTGGTCGCAGGGCCCGGGCATTATCCACAAGTCCCGATCACGGGATCGCATTCGTTAGCCGTTTTAAGAAAGCGGCTAACTGCTGTATCGTCGAACTTTTTTCTTGGTCGGCTATTTTTTCCAACCATGCCACTCTCAGCACAAGTGGCATTTTTGACGCTATTTCACTCAATAGCGCCGGGTTACAAATAATTGCACTTTAAACTGCCGAGCGAGGCCACAACATTTTGTACCGTCCCGGAAAATTCTACTAGCGCGTCATTTGAGGGTCTTGGACCCATGGTGCCTTTTCTGTCACGGTATAGGAGATGGTACTGGAACAAGGTCGAACTAAGGTCAAGAGGTTCGTACACCAGCCTGCTAGCCTGTACGTCTGTGATGAGAGGGTTATCAACCAGAATCGTGGCCATCCAAGTACTTTAGGGGTTGGTCTAGAGCCAAATTGCTTGCAAATAACCGTATTCGATCATTTATCATAACAAAAAAGCTGAAAAAACTAAAACCAAATCATGTAATTTTTCCCAAATTAGGAGAGGCGGGAGCCGGCGCCAAAATAAGTAAAACTGTATTTTTTAACCAGGGAAAAATTTGAATCTAATCAATGTAGGATAACACATAGTTCGATGAAGAAAGGCAATAATACTATGGTAATTATATTTATGTATACAAAATTTAAAAATGTAACCACATCGTTTTAAATAGATCAGGAATAATGCAATTAATATAGCCCAGAAGCTAAGTTTTTCCCGTTAAAACTCAAGATAGGTTAAAATAGAAAATATAGGTGCAAAGTTAGGAAAATTATAGTGACCCTATAGAAAATTAACGTAGATTACATACTAGGGTAGTAATAGAGAGCTTGATCCATAAACTAATATCAACGTCTAAGATAGGTGTGCTAGGAACATAAATCTGTCAATGGTATGTGAGAGTCTGTCCACTCTGCAAAGAATTTTAGGGTTACCTCAAAATGAGATCTTGTTTTCCCAATAATCTGAAACAAAAAAGTACACAACTTAGATTCAAGGAAAAGCTCGGTCGGAAAATTAGGTTTTTCTACATAATGCACTCCCGGAAAATAGCATAGGGCTAGTCATCACGCGCTATCAAGAAGGAGAAAAAACTCCAATTGAAAGGAAAATTACATAGAGTTTTCCGTTCACAGTAAAAATTTAAGGCTAAAATCTAAGGAGTCACCTCAAATCGGTGACGTGAACAGAAGTCTATTGCTAAATTAAATCATAACGAAGGAAGGGCGGACCATCGCGTCGGTGTAGCGAGGAGCGTCCATCTCATGCATTTGTTCGCATAAACTTTTATGAGCTTATAATTTAACCACTGAATTTTGCATAGATTGAACATGATGATTTTTTATTTATTTATTTATTTTGCCGACCAATACCATCTACCCTACAGGAGAAGATATTTTTCGTACGGTAGATTATTTTTTCAAAGATAACGGATTGAATTCTAAACAATATTTTAGTATAATATATTTCACTGCCTCATGCACAGACAAAATATTGTCACCTAATTTTTGTAAATGAGATTATTGAAGTGGTCAATTTTATTAAATCTTAATTTAATTAAAGTAGAATGTAATAGATGTTTACCGACTTTGGCGCTGAATGCTAACATTGTCTATACAATTAAGTCAGGTGGAAAAGTCCTCCAGCAAGTTTTATCATTACGAAATAAAATTGAAAATTTTTTGACCGAGAAAAATCACCCAATTGTATTGAAATTCTTAGTGGTTTCTTCAAGATGCTAATCTTTCAGATATATATTTTTTTCAGAAATAAACCTGTAAAAACTAAACTCTTAAAAATTCATTAACCACTTAACGTATCTAGGCGTTAAAATTGATCACAATTTAAAGTGGACTGACATGCTTTTTTAAAACAATCGGGAATGTCCTCAGTATAAAATATCTACATGGCTTTCTGCCAATCACTATTAGAATGTGATATTATCGGAGAGGGCAGTGCTAATGATAATATTCTTAATTTATTTTTTAATTTGCCATCATGTAAATTATACTAAAAGTCCCTGTAAGAAACAGCACTGACGACATCCTCAATAATCTTAACATAATATCAATAAAACAATTATACTCTAAAACAATACTACTTTACATTCATTAATACAAAAAACAAGAAAAACAACTATCACACATACTCGTATTATAAAAACTATATCACCGAGTCAAAAACACAAACAAGGAACCACAAACACAACATTTGGACAAAAACCTTCTAATTCTATGGTACTAAACTCTGTAACAAAATCTCACTCTCCTTCAAAAATCTCAATAGAAATAATAAATTTAAAAATCAAATAAAACGCTTGATACGTTACATAGGGAGATCTGAATCAGAACACCAAACTGCACTTAACACCTCATCTTACAATTATTTTATTTTTTTAGCAATCACATTAATATATAATTTATCTAGGTGTTACAGTTTATTGTAACATGAAATGGGACGTACAAATTTCCAACCTCTGTAAGCGATTTCGAGCCATTGTAGGAAGACTCCATAAGGTTAAATTATATGTGCCTATAAAAACTATGAAACTAATTTATTTGTCTCTAGCAGAATCGACTATACGGTATGGTATAACTTCTTGGGGACATTCCTGTAAGACCAACATAAAACATTGTTGGTAATGTTGGGTAGGAGGAAGGTCAGGTAGGGGAAATGCACCACGATGGGCGTCAGTGTTGCGAGCGGAGGAGAGGGTCGGGTATTTGAAATGAATAGAGGAGACAATAATATCAGCGTGACTTACCCTGGTTACCATGGCCTCTTAGGTAGGGTGTCTTTGTCCAGACATTGGTTAGCTCAGATTCGATAACAGCATGAAGCTTTCTCTCCCTCAGGGTCAGTGGATCGACTGCGGTCTTATAATTGGGTTTGAGGTGTTTCTAGGCTACGTTAAATGAGTCGAGGAAGTACTTTCAGTCTCGGAATTTATTGTATGAAGAGAACAGACATTGCAGGTTATGAACAATCGAGTAATTAGTAGAAAGGTCCTATTTCTGACATGAAGTTAACCTAAATCCTCTCTCTCGGATGGAAGTCTATAACCGGGAAAAGCAAATGGCAAGGGCGAGCACAACACATAACAAGGGATAGGTTAGAACAGCTTACATGAGGTGGTCTGTCCGGCGGCGTGAGGTGCGTGCAGGGTCACAAGAGCTGGTCATATCCACACTGAGTTTAAGTTAGTCCTTAAGTTACGAGTCACCATCTTAGGTGCTTCATAGTAAAAGAGCACGACTAGTTACGGGTATCAACCTGCATGCGTAATACGTTGCCTTTAAGATTTGGTTGACAAAATAGCACTTTAGCCGCGAACTCTTACAGAGTCGCTGAGGACTAGCTGATCCGATCGGTAGTAGGTCCCACACAGGAATGCCGAGCGTTCTGTCAAGTCGCTTCCCGTTACTCTGTTATATCGGTCAATCATGAATGTGTGGCTTTCATTGGTTTATTTGAGCGGCAAAATCACATGATTGGTTGATTACTGTGAGCATTTGAGGAAAACGTCGTAATTGGTTGTCGGCTATTTGTTATGACGAGGAGCTAGGATTTAACTTAGGGTCATCCTTTGTTACGTAACAACATTTACAGCTGATTCAAAATGCCATGGTAAAATTGCTAGTAAGTAAAACAGTTTTTAAGCAAAGGCGAGACATTGATATCATGTACAAATCAATTAATGTATTACCTGTTCGTGATCTTTTGTGGCATAAAATTCTACTGCAAACATAAATCTGAAAGTCCGTATAAGGCAGTGGTGGATCATGTACACAATACACGTTTCACATAAAATATAGGAATGATGGTGCCAATATTTCAAAATAAATATGGTCAACGAACCCTTGAATACATTGTACCATTTATATTTAACCAATTGCAATACACAAGGTCACTTTCCAAAAGCCAATACTTTAACATCAGTGAGAATTTCATCATAGAGCAATTGTTTTTAAATTCGTACAGCAATTTGTTAAATATAAATGGTACAATATATTCAAGGGTTCGTTGACCATATTTATTTTGAAATATTGGCATTATCATTCCTATATTTTGTGTGAAATGTGTATTGTGTACATGATCAACCACTGCCTTATAAGGACTTTCAGATATATGTTGCTGTAGAATTTTATGCCACAAAAGACCGCAAACAGGTAATACATTAATTGATTTGTACATGATATCAATGTCTCGCCTTTGCTTAAAAACTGTTTTACTTACTAGCAATTTTACCATGGCATTTTGAATCAGTTGTAAATGTTTTATGTTGGTCTTACAGGAGTGTCCGCAAGAAGTTATCCCATACATAAAAATGTTAATTTTACTGACTTTAACATCCTACAAAAGAGCAGTAGCAACCATTAAAAAAAATTACTTGAGAAATTTCATCCTGAACATGTTTTTAAATATCTAGGATACGAATGCCATTTAATTTTGATATAAATGAATTAATTATATATCATATTGTAAATTTTTTTGTAGAGTACCAGGGAACATTTCTGCCTCTTCCTGTGTTAACTGTGGTTAGAGGTGCATAAATGTGGAGATAATCTTCTCTACCCAGTGAGCGGGCTGCCTATTATAACCGTTGGTCTATTATTTATTTTTATTTCAAAGAATTGTAAAGTGTGTTTTATGTGCTAGCGGCACTTGCTGATAGCAATTTTTTTATTTAAGGCCGCTCACTAAGGTAATGGAGGGTATTAGATGAAATTTTGGAGGAGACGGAGGGGGTCGGGGTTGGAGATGGAGGGATTCGAGGTCGATTCTAATTTGGAGTAAAATATTTTCGGTAAATATATTATATGTTTTCGGTGTGGAGGAATAATATAAATGACTTCCATAAAGATTTTGCAAAATTCATAAAACTCCAAGTTACGGCACTTTTCTACAGTTTTAGTCACCGAGACGTGGTGTACATTATGGTTGGAATTGGAATATTAACGAAAAGCTAACATTAGTAAACCAAGCACTGGATGCACCACTGTCCTTTGCAACGAGATACGTGTGCGAGTCAAGGTTATCGTGTGAAGAAAACCAAACCATCGCTTGAAATGGCTTTAGCCGTGTTTGTTGACCAGATCTGAATAGCCAGGTATTTCCCCGCCCTACCTCTTCCATATCTCCTTCCTCTCCTCGATACCTTCACATACCCCAATTGGGGATGCCATAGTCTCACTGGGTACAGACGGTTGGGAGTAGTTGGGACTCTTGTGGGGTAATAAAAAATAAAGTAAAGTAATAAAATGGAACTTTCCATTTGTAGAACGTGAATAATTAACTAGTTAGTTCCGCGCCGAGACTGTGTTCGATGACACGCCCGTTCACACGCAGATAGAAAAATACCTTTTTTATTTTAATAAAGCAGCCAAAATTGAAAAATTGTCCCCCTTCCACAACGCGACGTACAATGAAGATCTTCTGATACCCAAAACGTGATTCGAAAAACATGGACTGGATTAATCTGTTTGTTTGATTTTAAGTTCTCTCTTTTTTTAATACTTTTTTATTCCGGTGGTTGGTACACTAAAATCTAGCAAATGAGTGAGAGGAGGTTTCTCTCGATTTCCAAGCCACGAAACAGGGCAAGTTAGTTGGGTTAGTGTTTTTTACCTTCAAGTATGTAAGTTAATATCGAAAATACGTAGGTTAATATCGAATGTATGTAAGCTAATATCGAAAACATTCAACGTAAATTTTTTAAGCATATAAATTATAAATTTAATTTACACTTTGCAAATAATAAAATTCCATAACTTCATCACACTTCAAACACGATGCTAACATTATATCAACTATTGTTATTGAACATTATGAATAATGTCCTGGACTCACCAGCGCTCATTAACTTTTTAAACATTCACGTACCATCAAGACCAACCCGACAAACCGATATTTTTTATTTGCCCGCATGCAGTATTTGTGCGCAATATAACGCACAATTTCACAATATCGACATTCTTCGCAATACCCTTTCAAAATATCAAGCCGAAGTGATACATACCGCCACAAAGTATAAAATGTATGAAGAGCATCTCCTGTCCCGATCAACTTTTAATTTCTCGGAATAAAATGTATTTATCACGATCGCCGCGTTTCATAAAAAGCTCTAATTACTGCTGATACATTTTTTTTTATTATGGATACTTTGGTTTTGCAGGGGATTGATCTGGAGGTTTGCAGGGGATTGAACTCGCTACTCTTGGAGGAAAACCCAACACTTTGAACCGCTTAGCTACCAACAGATTATATTATCTCAGAAATATGTACGAGAGGGTCAAAACCGAGACCTGATTTCTCACATAGTTTGTGGTAAAGAGAAGCAGGATAGCTACCTAGTAGCTAGGACAAGCTATGTTTCCCTTGAATTTCCTGAGCTGGATGCCGCCGACGGGCTGGTATAAGTCGGTATGGGCTAGTACAGCCAAATTACGCCGCTTGCAGTCTCATGTCTGATGTAAAGTTCGGGGATTGTTATTAACTAATCTATAATTTCATCGATGGGGTTATTGTTCGAATCGGTCGATTTTGGCTCGCGTTCTCCCACATCTCGCACTACAATTGAATCAATTACTTCGTGAATCGCAATTATATATTCATTCATTGTTTTGTGTTTAATTCTGAGAACTCCATTTTATTTTCTTTTAAATTTAAATTAAATAAAATTTAATAATGTTATTATTAACTTCTGCGAGTATTTTTAGTTTTTATTATTGTGACAGCTGTTCCGCGTTCAATTCCATTTTCAAACATTCCACATTGTGATGACTTATTTGTATGATTTTATTTACTCCCACCCCATTCTAATTGGCGCGGGTTTTTGAAAATGATGATTAATTATCGGTAAAACCGAAATAGTCAGAAAATAATTAAAATTCCCCATTCTGTGAGATTTTTACATTTATAATGTGTTTCCCCGTATTTAAATTATTTTATTTAAATGTGTTATATTGTTTTGATAAAGTGAATATACTGAGAAGTGGTGAATAAATCATTTTCCTTACTTTAAATGGCCTTTAACGCCAAAACAGATGTCACAATAATAAAAACTGAAAATACTGCAGAAATAATAATATTGTTAAATTTGATATATATTAAATTTAAAACAAAATATATACTCACCCGATATTTTTTTTCAAGTCAAATAACTTTGACGTTTTACATCGAACATTTAATTGACTTTTTCATACGTTTCTCACTTCAGTAAGAGAGCAATCACTTCTGTGAATTCCTATTCCATTCATTGCCCGGTTCCATTCAGGTTAAAAAAAATTCTTCCTATATCTCCTTATTTTTCTCATGGGATTCATCTCACAAGCAGCGCAAATCACTCAAAAATAAACCCTATATCGGCCAATATTACACTAGTTTCGACTATTTTCATTTCTAAAAGCGGCATTATATGGAATATAGTAATATACCAGTATTTTTTATACAAAAAAGGTTCATATCAAAATTACCTTGTAATCATTATTGTAACACTTTTTCATACTTTTTCATAAATTATCCGTTTTTTGAAAATGGTGGCTGACATCTGTGAAAATATTTCAAAGCCAATCCTTCCAACCTTCCAAAATTACTTTCCATCAAATTAATTATGAGTCGAGGTTTGTAATGAAAACGATTGGTTTTGATAACTTTTGTAAAACAATTATTTTTAACCACATTAATTGTTCAGACTTTCAGGCATCTCATCATATATGTTCAGTCCTGATTCTGTTTTTCACATGTGCGGTAATCTATTTCTATTTACATTTCTGGTTTCAATATTATGTACATATTTACTGAAAACAGTTTCATCTATAAAATATTTTGGCATTTGTTTATTCAGAATTTTATGAATAAAAATTAACACAATGTACAGCAGTTTCTTTTTAATTGGAATCCAATCGAGCTCTTCTATCATTTGATTTACGAGTTGGTAAAGGACATATTTGAATGTAGATGTAAAAAGTAGTTGTGACATTTTGTTATTAGTCTGGGTATAAGAACTGGTGTTTGGTCATAATTCGGAAGTTCGCTGGGAATTATACGAGAGGGAAGATAGTGCGTGACGATTATCAAAGTAACTAACCTCATACTTAGAAAATTTTCATAGGATCCTGAGTGTAATAATTAAAAATTTGTCGGTTTTAAATCTAATAAAAGTTTAATTAATCTAACATTCTATAAAAAATAAAATTGAAGTGTAATAATTAAAAAGTTGATTATTATTTAATAAAGGGAGTTCGCCGGGAATTAGTGGAGACGAGAAGAAGTTGATTGTGCTCGACAATTATCAAAGTAAATAGCTATACCCTTTAAAATTTCATAATAGTTTAATAAATCTAACGTTCTATAAAGACTGAAATTGAAATGCAATAATAAAAAAGTTGTCGGTTTTAAATTTAATAATATTTTGAATAAATAATTAAAGTTATAATTAAAATTGTGTTACAAATAAAGTGGTTAATGTATAATAAATAAAGTGTCTTGTATTAAAGTTAATAATAGTCCATTCAATTTAATTTTCTTTAAAAAAATTGCTTCAATGGTTTAATGAAAACTGTGTTACAAATTAAGCGATTAATATATAATAAATAAAGAGTCTCGTGTTAAAGTTAATAATAGTCTCCTTAACCAAATTTTCTTAAAAGGTTGCTGCAGTGGGTTATAAAAAAAGTCTATAATAAATAAAGAGTCTCGTGTTAAAGTTAATATTAGTTTGTTTAATTAAATTTTTACAAAAGCGTTGTCGATCTTAAATTTAATAAAAATATAATAAATTTAAAAGTATTAATTTTTCGTTTTTAAAATGAAGAAGTACTTAAAATACTACCATGTGTGTTCGGTTTACGAAATTAATTAATAGGATGTAGAGATAATTGATTAATTATATTACAGGAGGTATAATGCAAAAGTTAATAATATTTTAAAGTCAAGAAAAATAACTTATGTCTTTGATTTTGAAATCCGTTTAGAAGTAAAATTAGACGAAATTATATACAACGGAAAATATTTAAATTTAAATAACTCCGTTGGAATTAAATTGAAAAGATCGATTTTGTTCCAAACGACGATCTGCATAGAAAGAAGAAATCCAATAAAAATAAATATAGGTTACGATTTATGAAGTTGAAAAACCTGGACTAGGCAGGAAAATTAAATAAATCTCGATCGCATAATGACGTGTTTAACCGTCTGGGAATTATGAAAACGGTCGAATTCGGTAAGTCAATTTATATTCATAACCTAAGTTTTAAGATAAAGCCCGATGTCTCCATCCGACTCCAGGAAGCGGTCGGATGGAGACATAAATTCTATTTCTATTTATGTATAAATACGTATATGTATATATATTGTTTAATACATCTAGAAATACTTTATTATTGGTATCTATTTATAAATATGGTGACGAAGTGTTTAATATATCTATAAACACATTTATTATATCTATGTATATTTTTCTCTATCTAACATCTAAAGTCAAAATTAACGATACTAATTATTAACATTCCAAACGATCTTTATTAATTCAAAAGTTGTTATCATTCTAAATAAACCGATTTAAATCACCATCCACATACGTTTTATGAAACTAGGTCAACCTAGTTCGTCGTCGTAAATAATTCCTCGAGATATGTCAGATTAGGTAACCAATTTGTTACACAACTCGATGGAGTTCGTTGACATTAGACGTAAACAAACGCATATCTCAATGACCTACCTCAATGACAATATTAAACTAGGTCAATATTCCAATTCACCCCCCCCCCCCTTCCCTTTTCATCGAAATGTATAATATCGGACACATTCCGACAGAAATGTCCAAAACCATGATAACACCGATCTCCAAAAGCCGCCAATTGAACCTGACATCATCCGTTAATTACAGGCCCATATCTCTTGCCACAATAACTGCAAGAATCTTTGAAAAAGTCATCTTACACTTAACCGAAGACAAGCTCAATACAGAGGACTCCCAAATGGACTTCAATGATGCTCAACTGATACAGCCATATATACTCATAGTATGAAACAAACAATTGAATATTATAAAGCCAGAAAAACAACGGTATACGCATGCTTCCTAGTCTTGAGCAAAGCTATTGACAGGGTTAGTCATAATAAGTTGTGGAAAAAACTGACCAAACGACAAGTACCACCGCAAATTGTTAATATATTAAGTACATGGTACAACCAACAGGAAAACTTTATCAGATAGAATGATAGCCTATCAGAAGCAGCTCAATTAAAGTGCGACGTTAGACAAGGTCCCCAGTGCTGTTCAATGTATAACACTCAGTGGCAGGGCGCGCCCCTACATCGTAGATGGAGAATTTCCCTCAGGCAGCTGTAGCATAAGTGTTAAATATGTTATTTTAATTTAATTTAATTTTTCATTATATTTTTATATTATATTTCTACAGCGTGTAATTTTTTCTTCTTAAAATGTATTCTTTTTATATGGCAGATAGAGTATTGCACTCACCGCTTTGTTCTGCTGAAATAAAACATTATTATTATAAATATACATATATAATCGAATTTCATTACATTTTAACAAAAAAATGTACTCTTACAATTGTCGACATTAATTGATAAATAACTATTGTCTTTAAGACAAACTGCCTTGCACTATAGACCACGCACTTGGAGTTATGTACTTTAGCTCCTTCTATTACGCCGTTTTATGGGAAAAACACCTTAACCCTTTGAACCCTATAGGCCGGTAAACTGGCCTGATTTGGCGAGGCAAATACCCTAAAGGCCTATTTTTTTTGCTACTGGAAGTTTGCAATTATTATGAACTAAAAAATAGTTTTCTTATTGACAAATGATTTTTGATCAAAATTGCATTTTAGTCAAATATTATTTTTTGTTCAAAAATTGCTCAAGAGCTCAGGTATATGGTGCTAATACAATGAATGCCTTAGGGTTCAAAGGGTTAAAGGCGTTCCACATCCCTTCGAACATATTGATGAGTTCAAAAGAACGAAACAAACCAACAATAATAAAAAAAAAACTCTAAATAGGCAAAATCATTCGTCGACGAAAGTGTTCCTGAGTTGTGTTACAAAATTAATCTTATCTTCGATTTACGTTTTTCAAGGTTCAGGCCTTTCGCGAATTTTGGACGTTTTCGGAGTCGAGTCTTTTTCCCCAAATAAAACCAAATTAAAGTTAAATTCAAACTGTATTCAGGGCCTCATTAAATAAATCTGTCAAAAATCAACAAAAACCGTAATCTCTTACGTATATGGTATTTATCGTTTTCATGTATCTTCGTATGTAAGATTTCTGGATATTTGGCTCAGATTCACGACCTGTGTTGGAGATTTCAGATCCAGGATTTTCCAAGAAACTGGAGTATTGTGGATTTAAAAAAACTCATATTGTTTACATATATATATATATATGATATGTACTATCGATTGGACAGAGACAATTGCTCAGAATGTAAGCGTGATTGTTTCTGGACTCTTGATGGGGGGGACGGCCTTTCAACCCGGACTTCAAAAAACCCAAAAATCGCAAGTATCTAATGTTGTTTGACGAGGGGACGAAACCGGTTTGATCTCTTTTGAATGTAGCTTGTCTGGAGGACGGGAATTCGGAGGGTCTTGGACCCATGAGTAGGGAAGGTGCCCTTTTCCGTAGCGGTATGGAGGATGAATTCGGAACAAGTCACCAACTGAATTGAAGAGGTCTGTATGTCTGTGAGGAGGGAGTTATCAACCGGAAACGTGGTCGTCCAAGTGCTTTAGAGGTAGGTCTGGACCCGAATTGCTTGAAAACAAACTGTATTCGATCACTTATCATCACAAAAAGCTGTAAAAACTAAAACCGCACAGTGTTTTTTTTCCCTACTTTAGAAGAGGCTGGAGATGGCGCCAAAACAAGTAAAACTGTAGCTTTTTACCATGAAAAAATTTGAAACTAATCCATGTAGAATAACACTTTTGAAGAAAGGCGATAATACTATGCTCATTGTAATTATGTATTCCTAAATTGAAAATGTAACCACGTCGTAAATTAAATAGATCAGGAATAGTGCAATTAGTATAGCCCAGAAGTTAAGTCTTCGATAGGTTAAAATAGAAAATTTAGGGGCAAAGTTAGAAAAATTCTAGTGAACCTATAGAAAATTAACGTAAATTACATACTAGGGCAGTACTAGGAAGTTTAGAACATCAAAGTCTAAGATAGGCATGCTAGGATTATAAATCTGTCAATGGTATGCGAGAGACTATCTGCGCTACAAAGAATCAGGGTTACACCAAAATAAGACCTTTTCCAATAGTCCGAACCAAAAATCAGAAAATCTTCAGAAAATTGACCATCCCCGTTGGATAATTCCGTAAAAATTATGAAAATCGGAAACACTCGGATGTTAGCATAGGGCTAGGCTTCACGCGCTGACCAAGAAGGAGAAAACCTCAAATTGCAAGGAAAAATACAAAGAGTTTTCCGATCACATTACTTAATTAATTTAAGGCAGCAGTAGAGGAGTCACCTCAAATCGGTGGCGCGAACAGAAGTCTATGGCTAAATTAAATCATAAACGAAGGAAGGGTGGGCCAACACAGTAACTAAGTCAGAGTAGAAGAGGGAGTCCATCTCAAACTCAATCTTAGCAATATTTGTCAATAATATTATCAAACACATATAACATACATAATATCTTTATATTTTTTTCCAGATATATTATATTATAGCAATGTCAATACTAGCTTTTTTCCCTTCTATTTTTGTATACTGGCACTTAATATGAACTAAACTTGTCAATTTGACTGTTCTAAAATGGGATTTGTTCCTAGTTGGATAGTCAAAGTTTTCTTAAATGTTGTTGTTAAATAATGTGTGTTTCAAATAAATAAATATCAATATCATTAACTTCTTTAAATGTTTGATACGACTTTTCATGCTTTATTTACATTTATCAACGCCGCTCTGGTTTTCAAGTGAATCCTTTTGAAACCATCGTTATTCGCTAAATTGGTAAATTAGATCTACATTTGCCCTTCCGCTCCTACGCCCCTTCACCTCCGACTCGACAACCTTACACGTGTGTTAGGTTTTCGAGGGGAGCGGAGGGTGGAATGGGACAAAATGGTTATTTTTTACCATTACGGCGAAATTTTAACAATATCTATTACGTTAAGAAACATTAGTTTTAATCCCTGAGAAACTATCGGCATTCCTCACTGATGTTAGACTTTTGCTATCCACGTAGCCGACTATGGTTCTTATACATGCTAATTAAAACTAAAGGAAATACATCCTTACATATCATTTTGATGAAAAAGTTAAACAAAGCGTTAAGTTAATCGATTTTTAACAAAATTATTTAAAAATTACTTTGTAATCACCACTTTATCCACATATATATATCAAGATGTTTCGAAAGCGATGTTTTCCTCATCACAAATATACAGTTTGAAATAAAAATAAATAAAAGATCAAGAGTAGAAATAGGCAGCCCGCTCACTGGGTAGAGAAGAGTATCTCCACATTTATACACCTCTAACCACAGGTGACACAGGAAGAGTACACAGGTACACAAAATTTTTACTATACGATATATATAGGAATATACGGAATACTAAAAACAATAATGTGAAGTATGGATAAATGATTAACATATAACACAATAATTTAAGAATAGACAAATTATAAACATAAATTAAAATTGATTAAAGTAGGTAATAATTAATCAAAAATGTGAATCAAAAAATTATTATAAAATATTGAAAAACAAATTTAATTCAAAAATTAAAAATAAATTGCTTTTATTATTAATATTAATACGAAAATATATTCAAGAAATAACTATTTTTTTTAAATGTTTGATGGTTACTTATATTTATTTGACTATTAACACTTTTTCTGATTTCTAAAATTACAAATTTGTCTGATTGTAAACTGGCTGCACATATCTGTTAATTTTTTATACCTTTATTTATACCAAAATATAATTATTTTTTTAATATATTATTAGTATTAAAAGCTGGTTGGATAGTATTGGGGATGCTTTTTGATTAATAAATTTGAAGTATTATTAATATTTCCATTTTTAAAACTGATAATTCATGGTGGAATTCCATTATAATAATATATAGAATGTCGTACATATATCTTCTATCGTAGATATGTAGATGACATTGTAATTATCAGGACAGGAACACTCAGACAATTAGTTATTTTTCTAAAAGAAATGAATATATCAATCTAGTTTACAATGGAACTGGGTGGAAATAAGGTCAATTTCCTTGACATAGGTATCGAAATCATTAACAATAAATTAAAATTTTCAATCTACATAAAACCAACATATGGCGATAATATTAAACACAACACATCTAGACACCATATTTCAAATAAATTATTAATATTTTATTTGCTCATTCACAGACTTTTACATGTACCCTTGTATTATATAAACTACATTAATGAATTAAACATTATAACAACTATAGCAAATAACAGTGGATATAAGAGCGAAACTATTCGTAGTATATTAAAGAAAAAATATTTAAAAAATTCACATTAGCAATCACTTCATAAGGCCTTGTAAATAAACATGACAAATATAGCACAAACAATGGATCAAAGTACCTTATATTGGCGAAATATCCACAAAAATATCTACATTAACTAATAGCGATAAATATAAAACTGCATTTTATAATGTAAATTCTCTAGAGAGAATCTTGATTAACAATAAAGATAAGAGAGACAAACTGGAAAACTCAGGTGTTTACCAAGTGAACTGCTTTAATTGCCCATCTTATTACATAGGTCAAACGGGGAGATCATTCAAAACACGCATAAAAGAACATTTTACAAACTGGGTGAATGATAAAGGTGAATTGTCGAATGTAGCATCACACCTATTAGAAAACAAACACTCGTTTAACAAAGACAAAGAAATTAAAGTTCTCCACACTTGTAACAAAGGTCATAAACTAGATAAGTTAGAATCATTAGAAATAACCCACATAACTAAAAAAAATAGATCAAATGAAACACCCAAACTTTGTTTAAACCACATTTATTTTATACGCCTACCGGTTTCAGAACAACCGTTCCATCCTCAGGGCAAGTGTATGCTGGTAATTGCAAGTGTAAACAAAGTTTGAGTGTTTTATTTGATTATAATGGAAACCACACAGTGATATCTTCATACAATAGTAAAAAAATAAACCCCAGCTTCGTAAAATGAATAAGCAATTAGAATCAATTTAAATTTAATGAAATGAAATAAATAAAATAAATAAATAAAAAAATCATTTTCCAAATCTCCTCTCCTATATCCATTATATTTTTTAATTTTTTATCATATGTCCTAAGTAAAATATGTATTTTTATATAAAACCCAATTATAAGATTATTCCTAAAATCACATCAATCAAAAATTCCATTTCATCACAATTATAACAAGGATTCTAATTAAGAATTGAAATGACAACAGCGACATTAGGTTGTTTATAATTCATATTACTTGTGAGGCTTCCCCAAATAACTTTAAAGAAAGCTACAAACCGGAGGTAATTAAGCTTACTGAGAATAACCAAAATAATTACAAAGTCGGCAGTCAAAGACGACTTAGCAACAAATGTAAAGAAAACCCATGTAATAGAATAAATCCCTTGTAATCCTCCATATGTTGTGTATATAAACCGTAGATTTCGAATAATTTGCACCAGTCTGAAGATGTCTTTAACAAGCTAAAACCGGTTACGTTAAAATAAAATAGAAGTAGAAATAATTTTTACGTGTGTTTTATTATATTATGAAGTATTGTTATTTAAAAACATTTTTTCCCACTATTTACTAACATCAATTAATTGTGGAAATACTCGTACATAAGATTCAATAAAAAAAAGATATTATCTACTAATGTAGTTGTTGTGTATTTTTGATATGTATTTTAAAACTGAACATTTTTTTCCTAATGGAGCTTGGGTAAGCGAAACCAGTTGGTTATGTATTTAAAATGAGTGTTAGTGATTCAAAATAACGTGTTTATTTTATTTAATAAACATGTCAAACCACAAAGTAATCGCTTTCTACGAAAATGTGCAAATTTGAACTCCTTTAAATATTTTGGATTTTTGTTTCGCCCCTTTGAAGTTAACCGATTGTAGATTAATTTAATTTAATTAAAATACAAAGCCCATTTTCAAATGCATTAGCAAATGGGTGCACACACAGACAGTTTCGGGGATAAAATCGGATAATAAAATAAATTAAATCTTTCCTCTTCTGAAATAGTAAATGATATTACTAAAGCGTCACGAGGGAAGTGAATTTCTGGATTTAGGGAAGGTGGCGGTAAACATTAGGATAAAGGGACGATTAAATAAATGTGATGGGAGAATATGGGAAGGTTGTTTGAGTGCGGTTGTGTAATGAGTTTTCGTTTTATGTCCCGTATAGTCCCGATAAAAATGTCAAATGTAACAATATTATTTATTTAAGTTTTTAATCCAGCGGAACTAGGTGGATAGTGCAAACCCAGTGTGCCATATTACATGAGATATTTACAAATATAAATAGATAAATGATTATGATAATAAAGGAAAAATAATAATATTAATATATATGACAAGAAAATGATTATTATAAAAAACAACATTAAAATAAAAGAAAGATAATGAAAAACATAATATTTAATAATAACATAGAATAAATGAAATTAATTTAATTTGAGGGATCGTCTTTCAGTATGGTAGTCGCATCATTTGAATCCGTCGCTCATTGAGTGGAGAGCTGAGCCACTCGGATGCAGCCAGACAATGGCGTTGGTTGACTTCCGTGTCCTGCCCCAGAAGCTGGCTAGTAAGGCGGGGAACGAGTGGACCCTGCCTCGAGTGAACATTGTAGAGACACTGCAGAACCTCGGAAGTTGCAGAAGTTGCCTGTGTGCACAGGTTGTTGTAGTACACCCTCAGCTTGTCCCATTGCGCTGCACAGGTCAGATGTGTATAGGGCAGTGCAGTATGTCTTAAAAAGCAGTTTCTTGACATCTTGACGTCGCTAAAGTGGTAGAATCGCCTAATAGTAAAAATTTTAGTTAAATGAATTAGTGAATCTAAAGACAAGGGTGTTTTGTTTATGGTGGATCTTGTAACGCGGGTGACTGTCTGCTCTTGTAATTTGGAATACGGAAATATATCAGGGCCATCAATTAAATTGTGAGCAGTTTAAAATAACATTTCGGAATATGCTATATTCCTATGGCAAATTACTGTCTGTATATTGAATAACTGTTCAGAGTATACTTTTCTAATATAAGATCGAAAAAAGCGAAAGTTTAGGTACCGTTAACGTTTATTTTTGGCACTTTCATTCTGTTTTTTTTTGTGCACTGATTACTTCAAACGTATGAGAAGTAAAGTGTTTTGTAAGTGCTAAGATAACTTTTTTTTTATTAATGGTTATTTAAGATACGTTTTTTTCTTGTTAGAAATAGTTTCTGAACAGGATGAAGAGCATTGGGCCCAGAGCGGACCCCCGGGGTACTCCAGATGAAAAGGTTGCATAGTTTCATTGGTTTTGCCCAAGTAGTTATCAATGCAGAGTTCAAGGTTTGTTTCAAAACGCTAAAATGTCCATCTTTTCTTTTAGAGGCGTATGGGGAGAATGTTTTTTTTGTGGATTTTATAATCATATTCACGTTTTTTTAATATTTTGTGTTTCGAAATTTGAGTGAAGATACCAATTTTAATGTTTCAAAGTATTTCTCCACTAAAATTTTGCGGTGTTCGTTAGCGTAATTTAAGTTGCGGTCCCAACAACTGAAAACTAACCCCATATTTTTCGAGGGAAAGTGACTGTTTGCATTTTCTATATTATCATTCTGTGATATGTTGTTTGGATCTAATATTCATTAGTTTTAGAATATCAATCATTCATACAAGTGCATAGTGACTTTTGGCCTATCATTATTGGCGATTATTTTTATTAATGATTGATTTATGTCGCCAATAAATAAAAAATACAAAAACGCACCACCGAACCAAGACACTAATAAACCATGTTATAATATCCTCTTTGGGCTGTATCTACGAGTTTCGTCATCGGCTCATAAAGCTCAGTGATGTGTAACTCAATCTTATCAATATTACTTAATAATATTATCTTTTTTTAGTACTCAATTTTAAACGCACTTTTTTCCCTCATAGCACCAACCAGTACTTATCAAACACATATACATAATCTCTTTATACTTTTTTCTTTATATATTATATTACCATACTATGTCAATACTAGCTTTTTTCCCCTCTATTTTTCTATAATGGCACTTAATAAGAACTAAACTTGTCAATTTGTCTATCCTAAAACGGGATCTGTTCCTATTTAGGAAATCTAAGCTTTCTTAAATGTAGTTGTTAAATAATGTGTGTTTCAAATAAATAAATATTATTATTAAAAAAATATAAAAACTTTACAGTTAAAAACTGTTCTTACATAAGGTATTAATATCACGGCTAGTGCATATAGATAGGAATGGAGCATTACATAAATAAACTCAAGCGAGACCTATGCAACTCTCGTATCACTGGCAATGCGCTAGAATTATTTGATATGGATGCTTTCCTCGGAATAGATAAAAAGGTTTTGCTAGCATTGAAGCACCATTAATTTACCTCTGTCGAGCCCAACTCAATACTACGTCCGTAATTATAATTACGTACCTGAGTACTCGGTGCAATTTAATCAGACGTTGATAGCAAAAAGCAGGTCGGTCGGCTAGATGAAAGGGAGCCGGAATCAGGCCGGAACTCGGAGCCCCGGGCGCCTATGTCCACGGATGGGCGCGATGCGGGCCGCTCCGGGGTAAGTATGTACAGTGGAAGGCAGTGGTGGCTCGTGACTATTGAGTGAGCTAGAGGGCTAATATTGAAAGATACAACGTTATTGATGTTGTTCAAGCCGAAAATGTTTTTTATTTCGTTTTTTTGTATGGAGATTTAGATTTCTCCAACATAAGTAACGTCGTATTTTTCAATCTTAGCACTCTATCTCACTCGAAAATCACGAGCCGCCAGTGGTGGGAGGCATACCATGCCTACTATTCATCGACATGTACTTTAACGTATCGATGATACCATCACACATTGCGTCTGATACGTTTGGGTTAGGCGATGATGAGCGTATATGGAGTCGACGTCCGTAATAAATGCAGTCGGTGCAAACAGTTCCAATCAGTTCCAGGTTTAAAGGGATGAACGTACCTACCTAAAATGGTGGACGTGTAGTGTGTCGTAGAGAATTAGAGTTTTTTTTTTTAAATTATATTTTAATTGTAATTACTTTGTTATCTCGTACTGAATCTGCACGCCATCGCCTCTTACATGGAATTACATAGAGATTAGGGGGAGAAAGAGGCGATTACTCCTTTGTTGAAATTGAACAAACCATAAACATTTCCACATTAGAAAAGCGTAGGAAAGACTTTGATCTTATTTGCATTTTAAAAATAATTAATTGTATTATTGACTCTCCTTCTTTCTTGCAACTCATTCAGTTCTACATTCCTTGCCGTAGACTCAGAAACAATGATTTGCTTCTCCTCAATATACACTACTAATTATGGGTATTATTCTCCACTGTTCAGAATGTCGAGATTTGTTAACTCAAACCACAGCCTAGAAATTTTTAGTAACAGTCTGAATGATTTTTGTAGAGCTTTCCGAAATTAGAAGTCGAAGATTATCTATCATTTAGAATATTTAAAATCATAGATTTACAATACTAAAACCATGTTCAGGCTTTGACTTAAATGTTCTCTCAAATGTATATTTTTGTCCTCTTTTTGTCATTGCTTCATTCGTGTATTATGTATGTACTGTTCTTTTTCAGTAGTTCTTGATTATTTCATTTCGTTTTATGTATTTTGTGTAATTGGACTAGTCCGTAGATAAAATTTAAAAAAAAAAAAAACAAGTAATAATAAATAATAAAATAATAAAAAAACATCACAAAACAAAGATGCGGTCGACAGCTGGCAAACGAATTCAAGCGTTAAAAATCAATTTTCGTATGAAACGTTAATGTTATCAAAAAAAAGTTTAATAAGTTAGACGTCAACATTAAAAACAAAATCTCCATACAAATTGTCCTTATCGGTCGGGTATCATTCAGTACGAATGACGTCACGCCTATCTCCGCCTGAATTCTACCGTTTTAGGGGGTTTAAAAAATTCAAAGATTGAAAATTAATTTAACTATGAAAATGGGACTTGATAAAAAAAATGAATATTTAAGTTTGAAGATTAATACTAATAAAAAGAAATGAACTCAACTTCTCTATTCTAATAATGTTTATACTATAACATATAAAACCAGACCAAATAGGCATGTTTCTCACAAGGCGGCAGACTGCTGGCTAGACTGGATCAGAAAATGGTAGGTACTCGTATACGCATTTGGTGGTTGTTAAGTATAGAATTTTAATAGAAAAAACAAAATAAGAAGGAAGGGGGACAGGAGATGCTCTCCGTACATTTTATAGTCGTGCATCAATTAATGGTCGTATGCATTACTTTGGTTCGATATTTGGAAAGGGTATTATAAAGAATGTCGATATTGTGAAATTGTTCGTTATATTGCGCAAAAATACGGGGAATTGGACAATTTATCATAAGGTTGGTCCTGCATTCGGGCAAATGAAAGAAAATCGGTTTGTCGGGTTGATGTTGACGGTGAGTGAATGTTTAAAAGTTAATAATAAAGCTCTGGCGATCCAGAATGTTATTCGTAATGTTAAATAACAAGATATGATTAAATATAAGTTATGGATTATTAAGGTTTCGGTATTATTTGCAAACTGTAAATTAAATTTATAATTTACATGCTTAAAGAATTTACGTTGAATGCTTTCGATTATTTCAATATGGGCTCGGTATAAAGGTGTCCATATCGGTGTGCAATATTCTAAGTGAAGGTGGATATTCGTTATGTACAGGTAGTATAGATAATGTATAATAGCTTACCGTGAACGCCTCGTTAGGAGAACCTGTACTGAGGTGTTCACGTATTTATGATGTAGTATTATTCTGAAATGATTATACAATTATGTTTAGAGGAACGGCTGCGCGGCCTGTTTAATACAAAACTTTATTTTGGTTTTGAGGCCAAAATACTCACCTAAACCTAATGATCTTTTTTTTTATCAAAAAGTATAGTAAATATCTAGTACGGATTAGAAGTAATTTATTTATTTTTGTTTTATGTTAAGAAATATAGGCCATTAAAGGAATTGTATTTTCGCGGTTTTAGAGGCACATTTAACAATTATTTGGGGGCTAACGGTGATTTAAAAACAAATACCTCGTTTACTTTGAAAATATAATGAAGTATAAACATTAAAAAAATAATAAAATAAGCATTATGGTGGACTTAAAATTAAATTAAAAATGACTAATTTAC
>JAHDVE020008517.1:0-37117 GCA_022606495.2 Halesus radiatus | reverse complement strand
AATTCGTTACGTAACAGTGAGTATAACTTACATTTGAAAAGTTGAATAATATAAAACAAATGGTACAAAATTTAGGTATGTTTAAGAATATTCGGCTGTTTTCTTTGAAGTGGAAAATTATAATGATCAGTAAGGTGGAATAAGGAAAAAATAATTTGCGATGTAACATTTTTGATACGCTTCGTTATGTTTCTCTGCATCAGGTAGAATTAGTCATTTTAAAAAAAATAATTTTTGGCTAATTAATTTTTTTTTCGCACTCATAAATTATGCCCCATCCTCCAAACTTAACTTAACCATTTAGTTATTTTTGAACCGATGTCTGACATTTTGCAGGTTATTAATGTTTATTTCTGGGGGATTATAGATATTAAGTTATTTTGATATTTTACCGTAATATGAACGAATAGTCTATCCAATTATATGCAGATTAACAGTAAGAAGTGGAACAAGGTAAAATAACATAGGCCAAACCCCTTTAGTGACTCAAAAAGAGCAACCCAAAAATACATGAAAAAAATTCATAACTAAAACGAACCGTGAGTTTTTAAGCATCTTTGTTTAGGAATGCCTTTTTATTTATTACGTTAAATATCATCGTATTCGCATGTACCCACAGTAAGATCGCCATTTCTAAAAAATGCCGATCGAAAGAAACTACGGAAAATAACTCCGTCGAATTCGGCCGGAATTGAGTTTAACACACGACTGACTACAGATTATTTTTAAATCTTTACGGCCCGTAATAATGAAAAGGACTTTAAATATTATACGACGAATTTAAATCACAGTACATTAAACGAAATAATAAATTCGGGAAGCGATATTAGTTACCCGACTGTTCAATTTACGGCCCATGAAACTTACATTAGGTACTGAACAACTCCAACCACCGCTGGTGATTCGTGGCCCCACAGGAACCGGTCGACGGTTAGAGCCACTGGAGTTACTCGTAGCTAGCGGCGTAGGCAGGACTGTACTTTATCAGGTTTTATTGTGCCGTCCATATAATATTGACGACCTCCATGGTATGGCAGTAAGCCTGTTGACTCCGGACTCTGAGGTCGTGAGCTTAGAATTCATTTTTTACATACAGCAAACATAACACAAATAATAACGAACTGCGCCGGGGTTCCTCGATCAGCCCAAGTTTGTAAGGCTTGGACTTATGGATGGATTGAGTTCGTTCGAGAAGCTCTTATTAACTTTTTCTCGTATTATTAACTTTTTAATGGTTTTTGTGTTTAATGCGTAGAACTGCATTTATTTACTTTTTTAAAAAATTTAATTTAATAACGTATAACTTAAATAGTGGCAGAACTTAATAATAACGTTATTAAATTTGATTTACATTAAATTTAAAAAAAAAAGTTAACTCTTAGATTAAAAACGCAAATGCTTAACACTGAGTATATTTTTGAAGAATAATATCTTTATTAAGGTTTTAATATCTCTATAGTAAGTTATTTAAAGGCTGTTGTTTTACAGAGAATTTGACGATAAAGAAGACCGAATGAGGCTGTTAATATTATTTATAAGTTTGACAGGTTAAAAAGCATAGAAAGGCACAACGAATTTCATTATTTGATATATGATTGTCGATCGTTTGCGCCCACATTGAGTGATTTCTAATATAAATGAGATATGGTTGTCGATCGGTTACGTTCACATTAAGTGATTTCTAATATAAATGAGATATGGTTGTCGATCGGTTGCGTTCACATTGAGTGATTTCTAATATAAATGAGATATGGTTGTCGATCGGTTGCGTTGACATTGAGTAATTTCTAATATAAATGAGCAATCGCATTCTGAATTGATCTAAAAATGGGTAAAAATAAAGAATAATATTACAATATGAACGATAATTTTAAATATAATTTAGACCGCATTTCATGGCGGAAGATATCCCCAGTTTGACCATCGCCAGAGCCCAGCAATCAAAATCGAATTGTTTTAGTTACCTTCGTATATTTTAATTTTTTTAATTAATTTTTTTTTTTAATTTTACAAAAAGAAATACAATGCAAAAATCCCGACAAACCACTTTTTATATAGTTTGTCTAACGGGAGCTTGTCACGTAAAACTAAACTTTTTAATTTCGTTAAGTAACCAGATATGAAAAGTCAGGCTCTCATATTTCCTCTCCTACTCTCTTTCATCCTTATTCTCCTTTGCTTTAAAAAATTTACCCTAAAATGGTGCCATAGGTCATTCACCTCCGTAGAACATAAAATAAATACGTTTGTATGTACACGCAATATATGCATATCAACATACCATTAGTTAATTAATGTTAAAAATAAACCTAATTATAATACCGTACTGTATGTATCAAGTAAGAAATGAAGTTAAGTATTTATAAATAAAACCTAGTGGTAATATCAAGATGTAATCAAATAAATATGCTATAATGGGAGATATCTTACAAACAGTCGGAATGGTGTGTAATTTGTGTAATTTTCATCTACTAGGCGCAATTTGAAAGATTTTGCCAAATCAGTTCCTTGCTTTGTTAAGTAGACTTTAAAACGGGACAACATCAAATATTTAAGGAAACTATTTAAGAACACTCCCAATCGTGTTACAATATTACCGGCTTACAGAAATAAGCCCCCGTTTAAAAGTTTTACAGCAGAAATTCAAAAGTCACGTTTTTTTGGTTTCATATTATTTTATGACGGCCTACGTGGTTGATCCGACGATCCTTGTCTACGAATTCGGCGGTCACGGGTCAAATCCCGGCGAGTGCAAGTAAATTATACAGTAAGCTCGTCAGTATACATTTTGTATCCTGACGAGGAAACCATTGATTTCAAAACATGTAGTAGATATCATTGTCGCCCGGCCTTGCACGGGATTTAGTTTTTTGGAATAAAGTTATTAACTTGTGAATCCTTGCTTTTCGTTTGGGTGCCATAATTGAATTGACAGCGAAAGTAATGTCCTGTGACGACTATTACTATCTCTAAACAAAGAAACAAAGAAAAATTCACTTGAAAATTTCATTTCATTCCAAACATTTATTTTTTCAAAACGTATCTAAATAATAAAATTCTCAAGTAGTTACCTACTTCTGTTTTCCATTTTTAAAATATTCTATCCAAACAAACCTTCTTTTTTTGAATATGTAATCTGTGGCTAACAAGAGTGGTATATCTATGGGCTAACCTCAATACAACATGGCATTAAATATTTTTCATACTAATTTTAAAACGTTATAGCAACAGTCCGACATATTAGATTTCATTCAAACTACTCTCTAAATCTTCTTGGTACTAATAAAAACAAACTATGCTATTTTCAGCGAAACCAGTTAAGTAATTTTCAAGATAATCGAGGACAGACAGACAGACAAATATTCGTTTTTATGATTATGAAAAAAGATTAGTAGTAATTGTTTGATTAGTGTTATTTCGCTATTTTTTCATTAAACATAATAGTACATATATTTTCAGCACGTTCCAGAGTGGTAGATACTTTCAATATCGCCCTGGTGAAAAACACCATTCATAAACGAAACGTTGCTTGAAATGGCTTTAACCGCATTTGGTGACTAGACCTGCCTAGCCAGGTATAACCCCACCTTCCTCTTTCCCATCTCCTTCACCGCCAAACTATCTTCAGCCTCACGACATACCCTAATTGGGGATGCCGTAGTCTCACTGGGTCCAGACGGTTGGGAGCAGTTCGGACTGTTGTGTGGTACTCACATGTTGTATATTAGCACCGTAAACCCGCCCCGCAAAACCTCCTTCGTTATAGTCTTCATAACGCGTTTCAAGCTTGTCTCGCAACCCTCCAGGAGTCGAATTTTCACGAAAATCTAATGAAAACTGCATATATAAAGAAATACGTTTTTCTATTATTTACATCCAGTTGGTGAAGATTGGTAAATATATGTCCTTCTTCAAGGCATTATATTACAGAGCAAATAATACACAGATATGCCCTAGCACGCAAGGGGACGAAACCAACATAACTGAGGCAAGGGGCGAGCTAGGCGTGCCGCCAATTTAAGAAAAAGAGCTAATAACTAAAATGGTTCGACTTGTTTACAAAAACCGAATATTCACACATTATTAAATAATAAAATGTAAGAAAGCTTTGACTGCCCAACTGGGAACAAATCCCATTTTAGGACAGTCAAATTTACAAGTTTAGTTCATATTAACTGCCACTATTAAAATAGAAGGGAAAAAACCTAGTATTGATATATTGTGGTAATATAATATATCTAGAAAAAAGTATAATAATTACGTATAAAGGGATGTGAAGAATAGTACACAAAAAACTTATGAACGTACTTATGAAGAGATGAGAAAAACAAATATTATAGAGTAAACAATTATGTATATGCGTTTGATAGGTACTGGTTGGTGCTATGGGGAAGAAAATGCGTTTAAAATTGAGTACTAAAAAAATAAATTATTGAGTAATATTGATAAGATAATATTGATATCACTCAGCTTTGGTACCTTAGGGCAAGTTGATTCATTCTGACATCAGTGCATTATATGAACACATGTGCGATAGATATGCGTTACCTCGATAAACTAATAAGTAGAGAAATTAAAAAATAAAATAAAAACAGCTTGGCACCCAATGCCAAACAGATTATTTTTAAATAGAAAAAAGAATTCTAGGTTCATTTTCCTTATTAGATCATCCTGAAATTTTGTGCTATGAGCGTAAAATATGTTTACGTGGTTTTTTCCTGCCGCCCAAATAAGGCTCTCAAAACCCTGAAGCATGTGGTGTCACCCCTGTGGGAGCACCCCGATAAAGACTGCGCCGTTTGTAGGTCTGCACCCTCTACTATACCTTGTTCCCTGTAACTGTACACAGTCTCCCTACTTTTCCCACCCTCTTCTGATTCCAGATTAAGTTGAGATTAAAAATAAATTAAATTGGAGGACATCCTAAATTTAAGCGAGAGATTACGCGAAGCTTACATTTTCCGGCTTCCGCTTCGTGAACCAAAATGGTCTCCATTTTAAATTACATATATTGTACACTAATCCTTTTGCTTTCTTTGTCTAAAAAAATAATTTAATTATATCGTAATCCTTCTTAACTAGAATCCACCCTTTATTTGACGGAAATTTAATATCAAGGAATCAGGCTTTCATCCTGCCCAAACTCATTTAACCGCGGCTTTTTTACATAATTTATAAATTAATTCGGCTTACCTAAAAACGTTTTCATAATTTGTGCTGCCAACGGCAGCAGATGTGCAGTGTTTTTTCAGGTTGCTAAAAAAATATATTTAACAATACTCAGACAGAGATGGGTTCACCTTTAAAAAAATCATGTCTGAGAGGGTGTCGGTGACGCCATTGTATGATTCAATGGAATTCTTAAACCGAGTCATGTTAGAATTCGGTATAACAGAATCGTACAGTGAACGCACGGTTATTCAGTTTTACTATTATGAAACCTGTCTTGTGTGTGCATCCGAAAATAATTTCGTTTTGATATGATTTATTTTCAGAGTTCCTAAATATGAGTTTGCCGACTCTAACGTAATGATAGAATAGATTATCTAGAGATACTTTTCGTGGAATTTTAGTTGTTTTTGGGATAATGAAACTTAAAAACTTTATTGCGATATTGGGCAGGTTTTTAACCCTGCAGGAGTTTGTCTTAGGTTTTTTGTATTTATACATGTCATTCTCGCTATATTTAGCGAGAGAGTTTATGGAAGGATTTTAATGTCCAGCTAGACCTTCGTAGAATTTTCAGATTGTGTAACTATTAAATTTTTCATCAGAGGAATGTTTGTGTCTTTGTGGAGAGTGGAAACCCTGATCCACTTTGACTCATTCAATGCCAGTCGAATGGCTTTGTTTTGCAGGGTTTGTAGTTTATTGATACGTGTGTGAGCTGCGTGCCCCCAAATGGGTGCAGCGTATGTAAAGAACGTCCTTATCGTCGTCTTGCAAAGGAGTAATTTATTAACTGATGATAATCGACTATTTCTACCTAGCATGGGGTTAGAGTGCGGCTA
The DNA here is from genome assembly GCA_022606495.2 of Halesus radiatus. NCBI lineage: Eukaryota > Metazoa > Arthropoda > Insecta > Trichoptera > Limnephilidae > Halesus > Halesus radiatus. The sequence goes on along the minus strand of JAHDVE020008517.1, from coordinate 31,106 downwards.
TTGACTTATTTGCCGAATTTAATTTTTCCTTGATGTGTTTTTGCCGTTACGTTAATTTAGAGTCTGAGTCTTAATGAGCAAAAAAAAAAATTTGAACAATTCCATACCCGAGGATCTTGTAAGCATCCATTTACTGCGTCCATTACTATACACATGAACAGTAACAACGACAGAAAAGTACATTTCAACATAAAATTTAATTAGAATGACATAAATTAAGAGACATATTTGCATGTCTCTTGAAACCTTTAAGGTTCATATTGATGATATTAAGAGATATGTTATTTAGCAGCACCACATCTCGTGTCATGCTGGTCTGAGCCAACACGTCTGTTCTGCCATGTGGTATGCATAGAAAATCATGGTGCCCTCCTCCGGCAGTAGTTGTTAGGTAAAAATAACTTATAGCACTCCAGGAGATGTAGACTTTCTATCAAATTATGTACGATTTTTAACGCTGTTACTGCAAGGGCCACACTCCTTCTTTACCAGACGTAATGGTACACAGGCGAACTATAGTGGGCAGCTGATCACGATAGCCGAAGAGGGCTGGGAGGGGAGAAAGCACAACCTGTGTCGATTCCTTGCAAAGGGGAAAAAGACACTGACGACAAGACCTCATCAATGACTTTTGCACTGTTGCAATGTAATTCTGCACAAAAACCCTATTTATGCAGAATTATGAGTAGAAGACGGGGACGTGTCTGTGTGACGATGCTTGGTCTGGGTTAGAGAGAAATAAGGCGAGTAGAGCAGAAGTCGTAGTGGTCTGAGCAGTCTAGGGAGCAGAGCATCCTTTCAAGCGGGCGGTTGCAGGCTAACTGACTAAATCTGGTTTTCGCAGGTTATCATTAAGGTTGCCTACAAAACGTTGGAGGTTCGGCACTCGTAGAGCTACAGCGTTCTACACATGTCCGATGAACAAGCAATCTCTTCTATCCCTCACTGCCGTATCACTCTGACGTTTTATTTCAGTCATTCACTTTTAAGCGGTTGGTGAGAACACGTTTCCCACAGACCGTGCAGTATACATTAAGCAAAGGCAGGGAGTCGGTATCATTTGCGAACGGTGAAATAACATTTATTCTCTATTTGACCCATTCTTTATTTATTCTCTATTTGACCCAACTCCCTTACAAAATAGGCATACTCTATGAACGTGGAATATAACAAACATGTTTATCAAATGGCCTCGTTAAAACATTGCGGGAGAGACGAACACGTCCGACACACCTTCTAGACTAGAGACTTTTGTAGCGCGTCTCAGAGAGTACGTTTTCGTATTTTCATTTATAATAGATACATGAGTTTTTTGTTGTTGTATTTGTTCCAATACTTCAATATATTTTTTTGGTATGGGGCCCAAACAGCAGAAGCGTACTCTACCTTGAACCTTATAATGCAATTGAACATAGAAGTCATGGATTCGGGTATAGTTAACTATTTGATAGATCTTATAACAAACCCTTCCTTCTTAAAAGACGATGCACGAATTTGAATGAATCTAAAAGTGTGCACAAAGAAATGTTATAAATCATTCCATTTTCTATGGATGATGGCGTGGTGGTCCATTAGTTTTTTTTTTTAAATGTCAAAAGATATCACTCCGTTTTGGGGCCTAAGTCTATATCTGTTGCGTCAGCTAACACAAGTTAAATCAGCTATAAACAACAGATTTTGACAGTTTTCATAAACGTATCGTTGTCTCTTGCGTTTGCTTTGCGGATTTGTCTTCTAACGTAAATGCAAACTTTAGCTTGTTAGTACGACAAGAACTACCAAACTATCAAATTGTATTATTTTTGACCGATTTAACTTGCGTTATCTAATACAAAAGATACAAAATTGGGCTTCTGATCGAATAACTTAAGTAAACCCTCTTATACGGTATAGCTCATTTTCTTCTTTTTTTTTTAAACACAAACTCAGCTATGTTATCCGGAAGTATTCAAAATCATTCTATATAAAGAAACGTGCCTTCCTAATTACAATTTCCTAATTTATTGCCGAGTATTCTTTCGAGGATTAGAACGTACGATCCTAATTCTTGACGCGCTTGGTAATTAGTAATTACTGTAGTACAGTGGTTCTTAACCTTTTCGAAGTCTTCCATTGAAAAACATTGCAGAAAGCCTTAATCACTTCATTACTAATATTACATTATAAAATTATTTCAGTGCTACTATTATAATTAGTTACAGGTATTCTTACTGTAAAAAATCTGTACTACCGATTTTTATCTCTTAATTTGTATAATACTTGCTAATATTTTGATATTTGTATATTATTATTTAAATCGATATTATGTAATTGGAGTCTAGTATCTCTATAACAAAACTGTTATGCTGTTCTCATATATTTTTTTATATTTTGTCTAACTTGAGCGCCTTTGAGGTGATTTTCTCACGAAAACGGCGCTATACAAATAATCCATTTATTATTATTGCTCACAAAATGCATGCACCCATATTGTTTTATTATTGCGCTACATTTGTACGATGATTGTTGTTTATTGTTGTATTATATAATATTGCTGATCTGAACTCTTGCTGCCAAACTACTTGCAGTGGCTTAGCGGGTACAAGTTCCCATTGTATGTAATTAATTATATCAAACGTGTATAGGATAAATAAATTCAAGCAGTTCAAAAACGTAAACAAAACCTTGGATCCTGCGCAGACACCTGCAGAAAATTAACAAAATAACACGTGACCTGAAATAACTGAATGACCTCTGTGTAAGCAATAGCTCATGTCCAAAAGTAAAATTGTCATAAAAACAAATACGTGCAAGTTTAATCCTGTGCAGACACCTGCATACATCCCGAAACAAGCAAGTTCGTCATAACAACAATATTTATGGCTTAAATTCTGCGAAAAACATCTGCCACACGGCCTATAAAACTGATACCCGGGAATATATGTAAAAACATCAAAATATCAGTAAGTATTAAACAAATTGAGAAATACAAAAAAAAAAACAGTACTACAGTTTTGTTACAGTGAGGATAGACTTAATATAATAGTAACACTTAAATAATTTTAAAGATACCCGCAGCCATAAAGGAGACCATCATATTTGTTCAATAGACAATGTAAGAAAGGGAAAAATAGCGTAAATACAGCTGATATCAAGGAGTTATACAACTAAGGAAACTGTCATATTTGTTACCACCAATAAACAAGGTTACTTTCCAAAACCCAACACTTTAACATCAGTGAGAATTTCGTCATAGAGCAATTGTTTTTAAATTCGTATGGCAACTTTCTAAATATAAATGGTACAATGTTACAAGGGTTCGTTTACCATATTTATTTTGAAATATTGGCACTACCATTCCTATATTTTGTGTGAATCATGTATTGTGTACGTGATACACCACCTCCTTATACGGACTGTCAGACATATGTTGCTTATGTATGATTTTTATATTAGTTTTCAAATTATTACTTTCTTTGTGTACTTTTGGTGTATTTTTAAAAGTTGTGTTCGAATGTGTAAGTCCATTTGGTATTTTTTAGAATAATAGGCATTTATTTTGTATTCGTACAGTTTTCTGATTTGCTACAAGTTGATATAGTTCTTTCGTTGGGGTACCAGGCTGTAAGTAAAAACGTTTTTCATAATGTTTTTCTGTAATACTTTAAATTCGTTTAAGTATGTAATGTGTGTTATCCGAATATAGAGTTATCCAATATATTAATATATACAGGTACTTGACTAACATGAAGTAATTACAGCTATACGAACACAGGCATAGACGTACCTAATTTAACTGATATAACTGATTTATAAAAATTAAACTTCTTTCATTTAATTAAAAGCGATGCCCCAGATTATCTACTCATGCAGATTTTAGCAATATCAGCTATGTTGTATGATATAATAGTTACATAACTATCTTAATTTCTCCAAATCATGTTTTTAATGATCTTTTTTATGTTGGTTAATACTGAGAAACCAAACACAAATATTATATTGAAAACTGTACTAGCTACAAGCATTCTCTTTCATATTTCGCTGAACATTCGTAACACGTTCGTGGAGTAATACTGTTTCGAGGATTATTGGTTTAGAACTACTGCGACAATAACATACGAGTTCACGGAACACTACAGAGTATTAGGAGGAACATCAGTTCAGAATCACGACTTCGATAACATACAAGTTAACGGAATACTATAGAGTGCGCCGAGGAACATTGGTTCAGAATCACTTCTGAAATAATATACAAGTTGACGGAATACTAAAGAGTGTTTCGAGGAACATTGGTTCAGAACCACTGCCGTAGTCGGTAGTGGGTGTTGCAGGTAACTGGAGACCGTTGTAAAAGTTAACAGCAAAACGAATAATGTTTTCATTCGGAAAATAATTGAAACTTCCGATGCGGACGAAGTTACATTTTGGCGTTATAAATTGTTTTATTTTGTTCATCAAAACGATAGAAAAGTAATCTTCAAATTTCCTTTTCAAAATCCCCCCGAAGGTTTCGTTATTCAATTAAATAAAAATAATCTCCAATCTCAGATTGTAAGGAAAATAAATGTTTTACTGCCAAATTTTATTTGACGATATTTTTGTTTTTACGATTTAATGTGATATTTAAGGTGAACTTGCGGTGTATCTTAATCGAACTGAGAAAGATATTTTCACCGTTGAAGAAAATTTAACGATTAAAATACTACCCTTTATATTTGAATAACGATAATAAAACGTACCAAAAGGTAATAACATTATTTATAAACTATGTATGTATTTAATCCTAAAAAAACAAAGGAAATCCTGAAAAAGAAAATAATGGCATCTCGTAATAAAGTCTATTTGAATTGAATTTTTTGATTAAAAAAACCTTTCTAACTTTTTTCCACTTATATATTTTCAACCGAACCGGTTTCACCCTATCATGGGCATCGTCAGACTGGCACAATGCATATTAAATCTATGGTATATATAGCATCGATGTTGGGAGTGAGTTCCCCTGCTTTCTAATACTGTTTTTATTTATGGCTTGAAATTTGTTTTATTGCTGACGGTACTATTTACTATAATGTTTTTAAAAACTACTTTTCGGGTTGGTTTATTACCGTCTAGAAGACGGATTACATTGTGTTTATTTACTGAATCTATGAGTTTTTAAAAATTATATAATGGCATTCGTGTCAGCTTTTATTTGAACAGATGGTTCTTTCTAGTTTAGTTATTTCCCTCTGATTTCAGTCTTGTTTGCCAAGATGAAATTTATAGCAGTTTTTGTACTATAGTTACATGAACTACGGATAACCAGGTACATTTTTGTTGGATCTTTAAAATATTTTATTATATTATAATAGGTATACATCAGGGTAATATCCTTCTTAGATTTCGCCTTGGATGGCTGCGACAAAACTCCCAGTTACATTTTACCCCGGTATTTTGCATGTGGTTCCTATTTACATTCATGGTTATATACTATTACTGCATAATAAGTAAGGTTATACTATAATGGATATATTAGAGGAGAGTCAGCCCTTTCTCTAATTGATTATTCATTACGTACTTCTACTTTCTTCTACTTTGCTTATTAGTCGATTAATTTCTAATGATTCTAATTTATCTAATTTTTTACCCTTTTTGCACACATGTAATATTGTAACGTCTGTGTCTTTATGGAATGAGTGGTGATTGTCTATTAGATGGTTAGCTACGTTCGACAGGTCCTTTTTATTGTTTACCCAGCTAGAAACTTCTCTTATCCTGGTGTAAAAGGCTCTTCCCGTTTAGCCTACGTAATATGCCGGGCAATTTCCGCAGTTTATCATGTATATTCCATTATGGAAGAAACTATTCATAACTTAAAATGGTTTAAAGATGTCATATTCTATCGTAGATATGTAGATAATATCCTAGTTATATGGACTTCACTCACTCGTTTAGAGCAGTGTTTTAAAATCTTTTTTCTCCTGGCTCAGTTATTTTTATATTTCTTCTTTGTGATCCACAAATTCTTTTGTCGCCCACGGAAAAAGTCTATATTTAGTATCTAACTACAAAACGCTGTCAGATCATTTTTAAATATATGGGACGTACATTGCAACAAAAATCACCGTAGATTTAAAATATCTAACATCAAACTACAGAATACTATCGTTTTTACCATTCCGATATTTCGAAAGAACATGTATACGTAAAAAAAACTTGTAATTTTGCGCGGCTGATTCAAAAAATTAAAGACGGAGGAAAGTGTGTCCCAAAACCGTTCGTGTTTTCTAAAACAGAACGGAAACACAAATATTTTAATCATAGCACCCAGAAATTTTATCGATGGTTATTGATCATTGAACAGATAAATGTCGGCAAATCGATATTCCACGGCCGAGTAATGCATATGGACCAGCTCTAATGCAGTAATTGTCACAAACTCGGCAAATCACTATTCCACGGTCGAGTAATGCATATGGACCAGCTCTCATGCAGCAATTGTCAATAAATCGGAAAATCATTATTCCACAGCCGAGTAATGCATATAGATTATCTCTAATGCAGCAATTGTCAATGAGTCGGTAAAATAATTATTCCACAGCCGAGTAATGCATATGGATCAGCTTACATGCAGCAATTGTCACAAACTCAGCAAATTATTATTCTACAGTCGAGCAGTGCATATGGACCAGCTAACATGCAGCAATTGTCAATAAGTCGGTAAAATAATTATTCCACAGCCGAGCTATGCATATGTATCAGCTTACAAGCAGCAATTATCAAATCACGCAACGTTTCTTAGATGCATGCTCTACAGTAATTGTAATTTTTATTACTTTTGTCGTACATACCGACCGAAAATGCTTTTTTAGTAGTACTTCGTCACCATCCTCACTCCTGGTGGCTTGTTTTGAACGATTGTTCCCCGAAAATCTGTTATATTTTTAGTTTATTAAATATCGGATTGACTCAAAAAACATAAGTATAATTCAGACAGACGAGGAGGACTCATTTTAGAGGAGGCCCTCTTAGGCGGAGATTTTAAAGAAACCCTGAGAAATAATTATTCTGCATGACACATAAAACAAGATTAGAAGAAAACCCATTTATACTCAAAGCAAACATAAAACTAACTCCATTACGTAGAAATTAAAGTACACATTAACTTACCACAACACATCAAACACACAAGTATCCGGTTCATAACATTCTCACTTAACAAATAAAACAAACAAACAAAACGAATATTCGAATACCTCAACATTATTATGCCTTTTTGGGAATTAATCTAAAAACGAAATTAGTATTTATTTTAAATAAAACAAACACTTTTTTACTAAACACGAATAAATGATATTTTTAGCCAACCGGTTTCACATTAACATATATTAATAATAATAGATAGTAGATAATAAAAATGACAGTGCAATGGGAACATAATGAAGTCATTAAAGAGAGATAATCCTCCAATATTTATACAACAAAGAGCAGTTATTAATGGAAAATAGAGTACTCGATTACATAATAATAATTAAACGGATGACTGAGGCAACATAACAACAGTATCCATAATGACAGATGAGGTGGAAATTAATAATTGATAAGTTGGAGAAGATTCACAGGAAACATTTTTAAAATCGGGCTGTAGGATTATATGCTTCTTATGAAAAAAATATTATTTGGTAAAAAATACTCGTACAGTTATGTACAATACAAATTCTTATAAGTTATTCGTTAGTGCATTAACCAATGAAGTTTCAGCATTATAAAAAAATGTGAAAATTTGAAAATTTGTAAACGAGAAAACAGAAAGAAATAAAAATTAAAAAAATGAACACGATTAAATAAATAATCTCGTTTCAAAGAAACACTAAATAACACAAATTATAAATAGAGTAGAGTAAAATCTATAATTAAATAAAATACATTTAAAATCTAACAATTTAAAAATAATATAACACACAGCAGGGATAGGGAGTTATAACTAACCTTGCGATTAATTTTTCCTGATATGAATTTACTGAATTTTCGTGAGGATAAATAAAAAACATCTTCGTCAGAGATGATGTTGTATTTTGGGCATATTATTCATAAAAAGCGAGGGTTTTGTTTTGTCAATTCTTGAGCGTGGTCTGTGGAATAGTTGATTTGAGCGTGTGTTTCGTACTGGGCTCTGAAAATGAATGTTTTCTAGAAGGTAGTAATTGTCAACAATGTTGTTAATGATTTTGTAAAGGAATTTCATTTTATTTTATTTATTTTTATGTTTTATTATATAAACGCCCAAAAGGATTTTACACAGGAGTACATCTTTTTTAAATGACATAAAAAAATAAAAATAGAAAATATGCACAAAAGCTAATGAAATAACACACGAAATAAGAATAAACTGCACCAAAGTTAAAAAAAAAACACAGGAATATAAAGGAACAAAATCCACAAAGTCTATATCAATATTAATAACAAATAAATAAATAATTTAAAAAGTTGCAGTTAACAATAATTTATCAATTAGGTAGAATTGTTTACTAAATATTTTTTCTTTTAAGTTCTGATTATTATTAAATACACCTAAATAATTTAAGTATTTGTTACCAAGACTGTGTAAGCGTTGAATTGGGGAATGCAAGCTGTAGTTGGAATGGGATATACGTATGTGAAAAGTCAATGTTTGTCTCGTAGTTCGTTTAGGTATGTATGGGTTGATTAAATGCACGAGATCAAAGCAGCCGAATTAACCATTTTATAATTTTAATAAAAAGGTTAGGTCATTAATTTTCCGTCTGTTCTCTAAAGCTGTCAAATAAAAATTTAACAGATATTATCAAGTTACAGTCCTAAGCGATTTCGATGCAACCATAAGTCGCCTTCCGATATGCTACTTTTTAATGTTGGTTTCTGTACACGGCGGTGCCCGAATTACAGTACTTGATCATTTTTCACGTGCACCCGTTGAGTTAATACGATGTCAAGTGACTCTAGCGATGAACACAATATTCTCCTTTATCTGTATTATAAGCATACAATACGATATATGTAAAACATGATTTTTAGTTCACCCATAATACGAAAGAAATATTTACTGGGGCATTCGTCGATCCGATGCCGCCAAGTTACTATATGAGAATGATGAAAAAAAGTTTGATCCTGTTTATTATTTAATTATAGTTATATAAACGGCCTCCATGGTCGAGGGGTAAGGCTCTCGACTACGAATCCGAAGGTCGCGGGTTCAAATCCCGGCGTGCACAAGTAATTTTTATTTAATTAATTTGTGTTGTTTCACAATTAATTCATTTAAAAATAATATATGGTATATTTGTGCACGTTCCAGAGTGGAAGATACTCTCAGTATCGCCCTGGTGAAAGACCACCATTCAGAATTGAAACGTTGCTTGAAATGGCTTTTAGCCGTGTTTGGTGACCAGAACTGAATAGCCAGGTATTTCCCCTTTTCACCACCTTCCTCTCCCCTTCTCCTTCCCCTCCCCAATACCTCCAGCCTCACAACATTCCCCAATTGGGAATGCCATAGTCTCACTGGCTCCAGACGGTTGGGAGCAGTTTGGGACTCTTGTGTGGTATTCATATAAAAAAAAAAAAATAAACATGGATATTTTTTCAAAAAATTAAAACAAAATCATTTTGTAAAACGATTAGTTGATGCGTGTGCGAGTCGGCAACCAGCATTTTTTTTCACCCATCACTTTCCCGATCCGTTTAAAGGACCAGATAAGTACCTCTATCGGTTCTCACCTCAAGACTCTACGTTTTGATATAAAAATTGAACTATTATTAAATGATTCTAAAAGCCCCGAGTGTCCCTATACGGCACAGCATAGATTTATGTATACCAAAGCAGTTAGTTCCTGTTCTTGAAGCTAGTGGAGAGACAACATTTATAAACAGTAACATACATTAGAAGGGTACAATGGAAAGTTAAAAATAATATATTTTCATATGAAGCGGTAACTTGGTGATGTGACATTATAATTTAAAAATAAAACAATAATTTTGTTTTACATCACTTTTTACATGACCGGGTTTCGCTACTACCGTAGCTTCTTCAGGGCAGTATACAACTAAACTATGAACTAAGATGCACATGTATTATAGATTGATACAAACAGGCTAGTGAAGGGCCACGTGTGGGAGATCATTCGACTAGATAACTTAGAAGAATTAGAAATAAGGAAAGCCAAAAACACTAATAGTAGACTCATAAATAATCAAATAAATTTAAATAAAAGTCCAATCCTTAAATTATTCCCAATAAACAAAGTACCTACCCTTCCCGGTCAGCAGGTACCTGCTGATCTCCCACCCGTGGCCCTTCACTAGCCTGTTTGTATCAATCTATAACACATGTGCATCTTAGTTCATAGTTTAGTTGTATATGGTACTGCCCTGAAGAAGCTACTGTAGTAGCGAAACCCGGTCGGCTAAAGTATAAATAAAAGTGATGTAAAACAAAGTTATTGCTTTATTTTTAAATTAAAAATAATAATTATTCACATTCTCACGGCAGTATACAATATATAGCCACAGGCAGTTCCAATGAGAGACAGCACGCAGTGGGATGGCAGGGTGCCCCCACGAACCCTTCATACCATTCCTGGCGGCAGAACCAGAAGATAATGGGAGATCAGGGTAAAGGGAAACCCTCCTTCTCAATGATACCGCTCTCTTTGGGGTGACACAGTGAACAGTGTAGGAAGCTAAGTTCTCACAAAGGATAAACAATAAAGGCACCACCTGTGCCAGGCACAGACACGGGGCTATTTCATCCCCAGGAAGGGTGTAACAGTACAGATGAAAAATCAGTAAGATAATTTTGTAAAAAAATATCAGAAAATTCCAATATCATTCCTGGAAGAAAAACAAATAAAAGCAGAGAAGTTTAATTAATACAGTAAGCACTGTAAGTAGCGTGGGACTGAAGTCAAACCCGTATTCGACGAGTCACGTCGCGTCGCGTCTTCGACAAAACCCTACTAAAATAATATGGCGGAAACCCACTAGCGACGCGTATGCTACTAAACTCGAGTTGTGAATATCCCGTGTGGGATAGGTCTAAGTCTTGATTGTGAAGACAATGGAAAGGATTGAAGGTGGGTCGAAATGAAGCATTAAGTTAGTGGGAAAAGAAATAAACCTCTTTAAGCCTCGAGGGAGTACTTCATACATCAGACGGCAGCTCGATGCTTGAAATGTGGAAGACTGTTTGAAGACTGAATGATGTAGGGACGTTAGAATTCCAAGAGGATAATCCTAAAAGTCTATAACCCTCCCAATACCATGTTTTAAAACTTCATCACTCTCTAAGCACACACCGGCGTCACTCTTTGTTTATTTATTTATTTTATTTATAAAATACATGATATTTACATGGAGTAGATAAGAGTAGATTAAATCACCATACTAGGCGGCTGCCTTTTACATGGCGACCAATGAAGTATATTTACTTTGTATTAGTTATATTTATATAAGTCTAGTTTAAACATATGGATTTAGTATATAAACATGCTGAAAATTGGAAAAAAAATATAAAATAAAGTAGAAGATAGAAAGGAGAAAAAGACATGCACAAGGATTCGATCATAAAAACATACATAACTTTTTCTTTTATATATGTGAATGCATGCACACATATGCACATGGGTGCATACATACATACACACGTAAACACATACGCACATATATATACTGTTGTGTTAATGGGAATGTCAGGGAGAGGGGAAATGGGAAAGAATAAAGTTAAGTAGGGAGAAAGCCCCTAAGTGGGAAAGCCACGTTGGGTGACAGTGTTGTGAAAATGAAGGGATGGGGAGGAGGAAGGTTGGGTTACAGGGGAAGTTATGGGAGACAATTACAATCTGCAGGACTTACCCTGGAGATGGCCTCTTAGATGGGAAGTCTGCTCCGGACATTAGCCTAGCTCAGATTGGCAGGGGCATCAGCTTCTCATCGTACAGGGTCGTGGATCGATCGCAATCTTATAATTGGGTTGAGGGCGTTTCTAATTCTACGTTAAATGAGTACAAGGAAGTGTTTTCATATTCGGGGTTTATTGCAAGCTCAGACAAACATTGTAGGTTAAGAACAATCGAGTAGTAAGTAAAAAGGTGTTAATCTAGGTATGATTCTATTGTAATATCTCTCTTTCTGATTCGAATCTCTAACCGGGGTATGCAAATGTACCAAGGGCTTAATCAACACATTAAAGGGAGATGGAAAATCAGCTTACATGGATGTGATCAGGTCGGATGGCGAGAGTTGCTGGCAATGACGCTAAGGCTGGGCATCTCTGCACTGAATTTAATGGGCTATTTAATTAGTAAGTCACCCTGATGAGTGCTTTGGCAGCAAATGGCACGACCAGCTGCGGGCTTCAGCCCGTCCGCATAGTACTTGGCCGTAATAAACTAGTAACACAAAAATAGCCGTCTCTTTTCAGAGACGCAGTAATCTCTTCGAGCTCCAGGCGGAAAGTGATCGTTTCAAGGGGCCGCAAGCAATACCGCTGAGCTGCCGAGGCGCTCGCGTCGATGCTCTTGTTTTGTTAATTTATGATCTGATTGGTTTAATTGGGCGCTGGAATCGCCTGATTGGTTAATTTATGGAGGGAAATGATGTGATTGCTTGCCGAGCTCATTTGCCAAGATGAGTAGCTAGAACTCATCTCAGGGCCATCCTTTCGTTACATAACAATACATATACGTACGCATATATACACATATACATATGTTATGGTTGAGATTTTTACGTGTGTAAGATGAATAATGTTCTCGGTTTAGCCGCGTAATGTAGTATTTAAAAGGACTTTTTAACTCCTGACGTTTCGGACAAATCACAATGTCCATCTTCAAAGGCCTTATGTCTTGAATTTTATTTTGAACTAATGGCGTGCGCGTGTCCGTTCAATCCAGAAGTCAAATCCAGCTATCAGTTCAGAACAAAATTCAAGACATAAGGCCTCTGAAGATGGACATATACGAGTATATATACACACACCCTTATGTATATATACATATACAAGTACACATACATAAACACACACATACACATGAACATACACATAGATCCCCACACAAATAAATAATATATACACCTCTATCTGAATACGAAAAATAGGCTACTAACACCATCACAGTCACTCATCAACAAGCGCCTTCTTGTATTTGGGCTATTGCCTTTATTTCAATTGTTAAATTATTTTAGATTTTAGGAGCAAGGAAATTAAACTGTGACTGTGCCATTGATCTTTTTGTTGGTGGAATAATATAAATGGATTGGTTGGAATATCTAGTATTATAGTTTAATTCGACAATATACATATTATTTTTTATTTGGGTTTGTTTTGCTATTTTGTCGTGAATTTGAGTCTAATTTTGAGATTTTTTTAAATTATGAATACCGCACAAAACTGTTCACTGATAAGCGGAGCCAGTAAGTCTATGGCATCTCTGATAAGGGCATGTTGTGGAGAAGAGCGGGATCTAGAGAGAAAGATGGAGATGTACCTAATTATTCAAATCTGGTTAGCAAATACGGTTTCGAATCTGAATTTTACCAGGGCGATTCTGAGAGAATCTATCCCTCTTGAACGTGCTCCAAGTACCTATAATATTCATTATTTTATATCAATTAAATATGAAAATAACAAAATTTAATTTAATTAAGTTTTTTAATTTTTTAGGACTAAATTATTGATATACCTCATTGCAACATTTAACTATCGAAGAAGATGATATTATTAACAACTCTCGATGAAAATATTAAATACAGAAAATAAGAAGTAACGAGGTCTCGATAGCTCAAATGTTGGAGGCACTTTTTTATTTTTATAACATTTCCACACCTGAGGGAAATAATTTCTCTTAAGGCTAATATCATCTTTGGGGATGCTGTGTGGAGGGTCTTTTAAAGGATAGGAAGGAGTGAACCTTGAAGGAGGGAGGGATCATTCTACAGCCGAGCTGTTGAACACAAGAACGAGTCGTAGAAGCGACCCGTTCTCAGGTGACAAATGTCAACCGTGTGCAAATGTTGGGTGCGCGTTTGGCGTGTTTCCCGACTGTGTTGTAGGAGGGAGGAAACACAGAGGCTAGCAAATCATTCAACAGTCGGGCTGTTGAACATAAGAACGAGTCGTAGAAGCGACCTGTATTCATGTCACGAATGTCACCCGGTTTGATGTGTTTCCGACTGTGCACCGGTGTCGAAGGGATCAATGACGCTAGTTCCTCAGAGCATCTTCCATTAAAGTACTGGTAGAACAAGGACAGCATTTCCACCTGACGTCTGTGCTCCAAAGATTGCACTCCGTTTGTTAAGATAGGCGAGTCTATCAAATGGACCGCCCATTTCTGAATAGAGTCAAGGGTTTTTTCAGATATTTTAAGGCTTTAGACCAAAGGTGGCTGCCAAATTCTACAGTGGGGTACACTTGCGATTTATACAGGGTCCGCTGTTGTGTACTATTAAAGTGTCTGCGGGCTCTGTACAATGTGCAATGCACCCAGCTTCTGAGAGGCTAACTTTACTCTGGATTCGATGGAGTCCCCATACCTGAGCTGGTCACTTCAGGTTATACCGAGCATATCAATGTAGGGCTTGCTGGGAAGACTTGTCCGGCAAGACTAGAGGATCTGGGTTAGAGGTCCCGGTCGCGCCCGACCTTTTTATTTTGTGTTTATTCGTCTATTTCATATTTTCATTGCGACCTCCCGGATTCGAAGTCGAGGATCTTAACCCTCAACCATGGAAGCAGTCAGAGTCTGAGATTTGTATTTTCTTCCAGAAAGATCTCCGGCACCTGCCCCGACACGTGCACCGCGCGCGCGTGGGTCGCGGCGCGGGGCGCTGCCCGCCTTCCCCTTACGCGCGCGCCCGCTCGCTGTTCGCGCGCGACTTGTGGGCGGCGGGCGCTGGACACGCGGGCACGCCGCCCGGCACGCCACCCGACCCGCTGCTGGCACGTTGGGACTTCGCCAACGACACGCACCTGCCCCCCACGCACCATGGATACCTGCGAACGCTCAAATACGACACCAAGTGGATGGACAGTAAGTGTTCTTCATTTATACAATTAGTTACTAAAACATTTCAATATACGAGTACGTCGTGTCCGGAAACTCATCTGAATATTCTCTGAAAAAATCAGTCGCCCCGGGGTTACAATCATCTGCATATTCTCTTAAAAAATACTTCGAGGCTTAAACCAAAACAACTCAGATCACAAGGGCTGGATACTACATAAAATCGGCATTTTAACATGTCTGAGATTTTGATGTTTACATATTTCTCAATTTATTAAAACATTCTAAAACGTTTTGGTTAAATTTAAAAACAGATTTTTTTCCGAGTGATGAAGCCTTGTGATGTTGGTGGTTTTTAATGAATTCGGCTCTGAAACTAAAATAATGCATAATAATAACATCTAAATGCCAAAAAAAAGGAAAAACCTAAAAAAAATAAAAAAACTGAAATGATTCGATGGAAAAAAATGTTTTTTTTGGTTTCTCTATGTGATGAAGTTTCACAAGGATCCCGTTTGTACAATTAGTTTCTGGACACCGGTATGAATAAAACAAAAAAAAATGTACATACTACTTTCGTGGCAAAATATTCATAGGGGAACATAACACCACTTTGTTGCAAAATATTCAAAGAGGAACATAACACCACTTAGTTATAAAATGTCTAAAGGAAAACATAATACTACTTTGTTGCAAAATAACTCAACTTTTAGTGAAAAATAATACTCCTTTTCCCCAAAATATCTCCCGAAATTCACCCAATAGTATTGAATCACTTCAATTCGTAATTGAATGAAAAAAAATGGACTAAAACATAAATATCCATTTCCAAAAGAGTGTACGTTTTATTAACCCATCGTTGTATTTTTTTTTTGGAAAAGCTGTAATTTGTAACCATGTAAAACCATAATAATATTGTAAAGAAACGTTGAGGCTCTTCTAAATTAGATAACCCGTCCTAAATCAAAAAGTATGGAGGGGTTGTGTGGGAATTTGAGCATAATAATGTAAGACCGGATCGGGATTAGGGCTCGGGACGCCGCACAAACGTTTAAATTGTCTTTAGCTGGTCAAAATGTGTTTCTTTCAGATTCGAGAGATGAATTGTTTCCAAAGTAATTCATTAATGCTAAATCTCACACGCTGGAAAATGTGTGAGATTTAGTATTAATGAATTAAAAAAATATCATGGTTAGTGAACCGGCTTAAATATAATATCAGCAAGTGCGGCAAGCTTATAAAACACGATTTACAATTCTTTGAAATAAATTAAATAAAAGCCCTACAGAAGCAATAGGCAGCCCGCTCACTGGGTAGAGAAGATTATCTCCACATTTATGCACCTCCAACCACAGCTGACACAGGAAGAGGGAGAAATGTTCCCTGGCAGTGGACACAAACATTTTACAATACGATATATTTACTACCAGGTGCCTAAAAGTTGAGTGAAGATTTGCAACTTCACTGTATAGGTATAGGTATACATAAAAAATAAATAGTAAAGTTTTTTTTAATGTCGAATTTTTTCTAAGCTCCTTATCAAAAATAAGTTTTATTTTATTTTATTTTTTATTTATTATAATTTTATGTCTTGCTGCATAGCAATTCAATAAGTTATAAAATTCATTTTGGGTATACGGAAATTTTTTCTCTTTGGGAGTTGAAGTTAATCGACGAATAGTTGATTTACCAGTTGCCTCGCTTCCCGATTGATAAATATCCAAACGTTGTACGTGTGAAGCGGCCATTTTATGTTCCAACACAGAACTGTTATCTACGGGAGCTTATGAAATACTAATAAGTCTCGCCCATTTTGCGCGTGGTACGATACCTGCGTCTGCGCATGTTTTTTTTTTACTTATGGTCAAGCATGTATATGAGTATTACAACTTGAAAGCGTGAATAACAATACATATTATGTAGTTTTTTGACCTCTGAGACTGTGCAATGTGATAGTTTTGTAGAATTCAAACGACGAAAAGTGCATTTAAAAAGTTTTTAATGGTAGCGTTTTGAAATGATTTCATTTTACCCACTTCTAAAGGCACAGAAATCATTAATCAGAGGAAACATCTAGTGCATTGCTCTATAAAGATTTTAATGCTCTGGACGTGCGACAAAGTTTCATATAAAAGGTCATTACAAATGAACACAAAAACAAAGAATATATTAGTAAAATCAAACCAGAAGCCGTAGCAGAAATGATTTTACATTCCCAGTCAGTGCTACCACAATGGACCCAAAATCTGCAATAAAATCTCCTCCGAGGTTAAAAACTGTGAATTGTCATCCTTCGGCAAAAATATTACCAAATGGCTTATTGACCTGGGAAGAACGGAGTCCGAAAAACTGTTAAAAAATATTACTTAACTGTTACATATTTTTTAATAGTACATAAATTTTTTTTTTTTTCTTTCTTTCTTCCATATTTTAATTTTTTTTCTGGTACAACATCTAAATCCACCGAAAAGAGCTTCCAAATAAATTAAAATTAATAAAACACCTTCCAACTTGATTTTTTTGATAGCCAAAACATATTTAATTCCTTAGAACAGGCAATATGTCTAGTTAGGAATTAATATCGGCCAGGCTAACATAATGCAATTTCAACTTACATGTACCTCAATTGATGATAAATTACTATGTTTTGCAAATACAAATGTAATAAATTGTAATAAATAAAAATCCATAGCACCGTATTACAACGTGTGAATTTCTATGTATATTTTTTGGCAAAATGTCCGGCTAAATATGGAATTCAGAGCTGTGTGCGCTGGCGTATTCAAATAGGATCGGCTCCTCGGGCCAACCAGTCATTCCACTGAATTATGGAGCGGAAAATATAGATTTCGGTGAAGGGCCTAATAAGTTTTAGTGCGATGTTTTGTTAGGTTTTTGGAGCGGGAATAACATAGATTGAATCTAAAGTGGGATGTTGTACGGGTGCTTAGAGTTATGTACATATTATAGACGAATAAATCATTCATCGTTTTACGTTGTTATTGTGTTTATTTCGTAGAATTCCATTTATTTTTAAATTTTAATTAAACCAAATTTAATAATGTAAATACTAAGTTTTGACAAGTATTTTAGTTTTTTATTATTGGGATAGTTGCTTAGGCGTTCGAAACTATTTTTAAATTATGGGAATTAAGAAAAATATGACATCATTAAAATCGGGAAGAAACAGATGTCGACTTTAAGAGGAACGGCTGCGCTGCCTGTTTCAAATATACATTAATTTTGGATTTGAAGCCAAAATACCCATCCAAACTGAATGATACATTTTTTTTTAATTAAGGGTTAAGTAAATATCTAGTACGGATGTGAAGTGTTTTATTTATTTTGTTTTAAATTTTAAAGTATATGCCATAAAAATTTTTTTCTTAATTTTAAAAGCGACATAGAAAATTATTTGCGGGTTTATTGTGCTTTTTTTTTAATGATCGTATTTGGTATATAAATATGATTACGTATATAAAAATACAAAAAACAAAACATAAAAAAAAACGTTCTTTCGTGGCGATATTTTATATTATGTACTGCAAATTTGTGTTCCAACGTAAATCGGTCGTTTTTAATTTAATTAAAAGTCCACCATAACGATTATTTTGATAAGTATAATTTTATTTTTTTATAAAATTTTCAAAGTAGACGGGGTAAAACTTTTTTTTTTTAAATCACCTTAAGTCCCCAAATAATTATTACAGGTGCCTCTAAAATTGCAAAAAAAATCAATTCATTTAATGTCCCATATTTCAAAACGTAAAACAAAAATAAATAAATTACGTCTCATCAAAGTTCATTAGGTTTAGGTGAGTATTTTGGCGTCAAATCCAAAATTAAGTTTTGTATGAAACAAGCCGCGCAGCCGTTCCTCTTAACAACTCCACAGATTTTTTTAAATGATCATTATTGATTATTAATAAAACATAATAATTATGTAAGGGTAAATACAATCACATAGGTAATTGTTTTTTTTTTACATTAACTCCACACAGTCACAGGCTCTGGGGGAATTAAATTCCCTCAAAGCCCATATCATCTTTGGGGATGCTGTGTGGAGGGTATTTTAGAGGATAGGAAGGAGTGAACCTGGGTCGTGAAGAGACCCATATTGTAGGATGGAGGAAGCACAGAGGCCGGCAGATCATTCCATAGCTGAGCTGTTGAACACAAGAACGAGTCGTAGAAGCGACCCGAAGCAGCGCGTTTGGCGTGTTTCTTGACTGTTCACCGGTGCCGAAGGGATCATTGTCGCTAGTTCCTCAAGGAGGCCTAACCACAGTTTGAAAATGGCTTTGAAAGCCGAAACAGCTGTCACAATAATAATAAAAATATTTCCAGAAATTAATAATAACATAATTAAATTTGATTAATTTAAATAAATATATAAAATATACACTCTTTTTTTATTAATTTTTGAAAAGAAAGACAAACATTCCCGGGCTACGAATAACTTGACGATATTTGATAATCTTTTACTACCATCACAGTACGCGGAAAGTGTTGCTTGTGCTGTGATGGAGGACCTAAGCAGCCGAGGAATTGAAATCACTACGCCTGGGTGGGACCCAAATGCGATGCCAAATCGGTCACTGATATTTTTTTAAATATTAGGCGTGCAAACTTAACAATGAACGACACTCTATTTAAATTTTATTTTGTAATAACCATTTTGTTAATATATACATATCAACATGTTTCGAAAGCGAAGCTTTCCTCATCAGGAATATACAGAATATTAATAAATAATAATGTCAAATACAGACAAATGATAAACAATGAACACAATGTCAACGAACACAGACCAAATATGTAAAGTAGTTAAAAAAATTAGAAAACTAATGTATATATTTTTAAGAAATAGAATTTTTTTATCGTTAAAATCTATACTCAATATACTATGCCTTAGTTCAATCCACTCTACAATATCCTATCATTATTTGGGGATCCGCATACAAATCTAACCTTCTTTCAGTAGAAATTGTTCAAAGAATAATAATTAAAATTACATTAAAAAATCTTCGGACTACCCAACGGATCGCCTATTTGAAGAATTTCAAGTGCCTACGATTGCAATATTTGGAGCACAGACGTCAGATGGGAATGCTGTCCTTATTCTACCAGTATTTTAATGGAAGATGTTCAGAGGAACTATTGTCATTGATCCCTTCGGCACCAGTGCATAGTCGGGAAACACGTCAAACGCGCACCCAACATTTGCACATGGTTGACATTTGTCACTTGAGAACGGGTTGCTTCTACGACTCGTTCTAGTGTTCAACAGCTCGGCTGTGGAATGATCTTCCGGCTTCTGTGTTTCCTCCGTCCTACAACATAGGTCTTGAGGGAAATTGCTTCTCACAGGGCCTCCTGTGTGGAGTTACCGTAAAAAAAGCTAATTGTCTAAAAATCATATTTTTTTTACATGTGTTGGTAATGCATTTACACGGTGGTACGAAATGTATGTACCCAATAATAATAATAATGTTTATTTATTTGAATCACAAATTGTTTAACAAAAAATAGTAGGAGTACTTTGACTGACCAACTAGGAACAAATCCCGTATTATTACATTCAAATTGACAAGTATAGTTTATAGTGCCATTATAAATATATATATACAAGTTAAAAAGATAGTATTGACATGTACTACTACCCAAGTGAAAACCTATAAATGGTCAAATTTATATCACCTAATCATTATTATATTGATTGTTATGTAAACAATAAGTGTTATGTAAATGTTATGTAAACAATAAGGATTGTTATGTCTCGCAATAAGCAAAAATAATTATAAAGAGATTTGAAAAAATACCAAAAAATCAATTATGTAAAACAGACAATTTAACTTTACTAAAATCATTGATATAGTATAGATGTCAAGTATAAAGAGATAAGAAAACAAGTATAAAGTAATTAATTACGTCCACCAGATGATAATAACAATAATAATGTTTTATTATATTCTTTTTTTTATAACAAAATAATAAATAAAAATATCCTCACTGGGATTTCCCGTGCTGAGGATTTCATTTACAAAATATTAAATTAAATTATATTAAATTGATGAAAAAAATAAAAATAATTGTTAGGTGAGGTGTTTTAAGTGCAGTTGGGTGGTTTTGGTGTTAGTCTGTATTTGGTATTAAAATATTTTCTATTTCAGATCTACCTATGTAACGTATCGAGTCTTTTATTTGATTTTTAAATTTATTAGGGTTGTTGTGATTTACAAAGGATAGTGGGATTTTGTTGTAGAGTTTAGTACCATAGTATAAGAAGTTTTTTGTCCAAATGTTGTGTTCGTGGTTTCTTGTTGTATGTGTATTTGAGATCTGGTGTTTCTAATATGTGTGATTATTGTTATTTCTTTTTTTTGTATTTATGAATGTAAAGTTGTATTGTTTTGGAGTATAATTGTTTTATAGACATAATTTTAAGTTTATTAAAGATTTTATCAGTGCTAGTTCTCACGGACTTTAAGTAAAATTTTCATGTTGGCTTTTTGTGTTCTAATGAGTAAATTAAGAATACATATTACCATTAGCACTGCCCCATCCGATAATACCATATTCTAATAGTGATTGGCACAGAGCCACATATATCGTAATCAAATCTTTTGTAGCGAGGACATTGATTGTTTTAAAAAAGTAAGTTTTTTGTTAATTTTGTTATTTAAATAATTAATGTGGTTAGCCCACTTTAAATTGTGATCAATTTTTCTGCCTAGATACGTTTGTTCCAATGATAGACAGTTGCATTGACCATTTAAATGTGGTAAGCTATGAATTTTTAAGTTAGGTTTGTATCTGAATTTTTAGTATTCTTTATTTTAAAGGCATGTTTTGATTCTGTTTAGAGTGACTTCTGCTTTGTTGAATGTTTCTAACCAATTTTTACCATTTAAGAAAATAACATTATCATCTGCAAAACTTATGATTTCTCCTTCACATTCGATGTGACATAGGTAATTAATATAAATTAAGAACAAGATTGGACCCAGAATACTTCCTTGAGGCACCCCGAATTTGACATCAATAAATTTGCTGGTTTTGTTGTTAAGTTTAACCGTTTGCTTTCTGTGTTCAATGTAACTTTAAAAAAATGTCACTTCGTTTTCAGAAATCCTTATATTTTCAAGTTTATTAAAATGTGCATGGTTTATGGTACCAAAGGCTTTAGAAAGGTCGAGGAACATGCCAATGCATTATTTATGTGAGTCTACAGAATTTTTGATATATTCAGTTACTGAGGCTATGGCGTTGGATGTTCCGAAATTTTTAATCTATAATTGAATTATAGTATAATAAATAAGTATCAAGAGAAAAAGTATATAATTATAATTGCCTATTGGAACATATGTCCATCTCGCCGTAGATGATGAAAATGTTTTATTATAAATCTAATATTCGAATGAAGCAACGAGTGCGTGCCGAAACAGAGTCGTGTGATGATCTATCCCTTTTCCTGGGGGGAAACGGTGTGATGGTTGGTTAGTTAATATATCCGATAATGATTCAAGCAACAACTGCGCGATATTAGAGATATCAGCAGGTACAATCGTTGATGTACTTGTTTTTCGTGTCATCAATATATTCCACCCTACTATACGTATTCGGAAGTCAAAACATTAAAAATTCCGCTATTGCAATCTTTAGTTTAACAGAAACATTTATTTCTTTTTCAAATTCGCCCAATTTCTAAGCTCTCTGTTCGTACAATTTCCCAATTTCGGGGGTCGCAATAAGAAAAAATAATACCCTTTGATCAGCGCCTTCTCAATTAGGGAGACCACCGGCACTTCGCCCCCCGTTCAGATGAAGGGCCCCCGCGGTGAGGTGGTCGTCGGGGCCAAATAACAGGCTGAATCGGGTTGATCCACAGAACACCAAATCCCTAGAACTGTCTGAATATTTTAATTCATATTTTAAAGAAAAAAAAAAAGAACTATTCACCGCCCAACTTACCCTTCATCTATGTGACCTGATTTTTTCCTCTTTTTTAAATTTAATTCGTTTAGTTCATTAAAGAGATAAATCCATCAACGTGTCAATCAATACGCAATTGAAAGAATGCCGATAATAATAATAATAATAATAATTCGATGATTTATATAGCGCCGTTTTTGTGAAAAATCATCTCAAGGGCGCTGTACAAATATTTTTTAATATTTATATTTAATTATTTATATAATATTTCAAATATTATTAATTATTTACAAACAGATACAGAAAAACATACTTACCTGGCAGGTCGCTTCAGATGAACACAGTTTTATTATAAAATTTATTTCAGAGATGATAGTTTTACATTGCTATTTGTTGCTCCTTTTCTATTGATGTTACATTTATTAGAAGATTGGTGGCACAAGAAGAGTTGGTATTTATTGAAATAATTTTTAGGACTAGAAAGTATTCATGAAATGAATTTTAGGACTCGAAAATATCTATATAATTACCTTAAAAAGCGTAAGAAGCTTTTAATAAATATTAACTTTTTTATTTTATTTTACACTTTGGTTATTTACAGTGCTGCGGGCTGTGGACGCATTTGCGCACCGATGCGTGAATTTTTTTATTTTATTTTTATTTTTATTTATTTAATGACTTTAGGTAACTACTAACCCGCTAGCCTAGCTAAGCAATTTACAGGTGAATTTCTTCAATTTATTGATACGATTGTCTGAAAATATGTGTTTTAAGTTTAGTTCTAAATTCTGTTGAGTCTTTGATAATTCTTAAGTAATTCCAGGCTTTAGGTCCTGACACTCCGAAAGCACGATCCCCGAACTTAGTATTAGGTGTGCGCTTCGGTTCCTTTAATCTGCCGATAGCTAATGACGCTGCTGACCTAAGGGTGGACTGCCGTGAGTTGGTATTTTCGGGAATAAACAGTTCTGATAAGTAAGCCGGAGCCATTCCGTTAAGTGACTTAAATACCATCCAGCAGAGCTTGAACTGAATTCTTTCAGGACAATTGAGCCAGTGGAGATTTTTGAGATGCTCTGAAATGTGAGAATATTTAGATACGCCGGTGATAAGTCTTGCTGCAGCGTTGAATACTGATTGCAATTTGTTAATTTGGTATATGGGGAGACTCGCATATATTCCGTTGCAGTTATCTAGACGGGACACAACGTACGAATTGACAAGCAGTTTAGTTGCCTCTGTTGGCAGGTTTCTCCGTACTGCCTTTATTTGCCTCAATCGAAAGAACCCTGTACTTACAGTTCTGTTTACTTGACTTTTAAGGGAAAAGTCTGCATCCAGATTGACACCGAGTAATTTAACACACATCTTCGGAGTAATGTCACTTCCTGAAATATTTATTGGGGAGTTATCAATGATATGCTGACGTCTGCTTGCGGCGGTCCAGAGAAACTGTTTTTGATGGATTCACCTTCAGTCTATTTGAGGTCATCCAGCGAGTTATTGCTTCTTGACACTCAGCTATGCAAGATTTCAGTCTGTCTATTTTTTCTGGTTAGTAGAAATAAACTTGCTGGGAGTCAGCATAGCAGTGGGATTGAAGACCAAACGATTCTATTATTTTAGCTACATAATTTGTGAAAATGATGAACAGAAGAGGGCCCAGAACGGACCCCTGGGGTACTGCAGATGAAAGGGTTGCATATTTTGATTGGTTTTGCCCCATCTCCACTGCTTGTAAACGATTGGTTAAATACGATGTCAGCCAATTCTAAACGCCACAGCGCCAACGCCAAGGGTTCTTCTAAATGTGTGATAAGAAAATCGCGGTCAATCGTATCAAAAGCGGCACTCATGTCTAAGACTGAAAGAAGTGCCAGCTTACTCGACTCTATGGCCAGAGTTATATCTGGCAAAACGCGTAGTAATCCAGTTTCCGTTGACTGGAACCTTCTGTTCGATATAATTAATTTCGACTTCCAGGCCCCACATTGAAAGTTTTTACTTTAATGTCATTTTGTTATCTTAAAAGTGGGCGGCTACTATTTTATCATGTATGAATGTGGGCGGATACTATTTTATATTGGGCGGGCACCTCAATTGGTCTATATTGTATGATGAAGAGAGTGGGGAGGAAAAGGAAACTGTAAAAAAACATATTTTTATGCTTCATGTTAATTTCTTCCAACCTACCCTCACTGGGAAAGTGAACATTACATAATAATAACTATTGCAGCGTTCTCCCCATACGAGTAGTCTGACTTTTCGCACGTAATATGTGCAAAGTGGTTAAACAATTTGTACAAAAACATGTAAGTATTTTCAAATTATTTAATTCATTTATTAATAATGACACCACAAAGTGAATACCAATGAAGAAATAATAGAAGCAAAAGAAGAAAGCATTTAATGAAGATTTAGCAATGATAAATTTAATTTGTGTATTTGGTAGAATAGCTCATACCAGAATACGTTAAAAGGGGCCTATATTTTAGTTTAATCCAGTCCCACCTAAATTACCTAATAGAAATAGGGGGAAACGCACACATTACATACTTGAACGAAATACAAATTATACAGAATAAAGTTATAAAATTTTTTCAATTATAACCTAGATACCCCCCCCAAAAAAACTATACTAAGAAATGAATTTGCTGAAAATCAGAAAACTGTATGAATGTAATATATTCCAATTAATCTACAATATACAAAATTGACTTATACACACGAACACAGCATTTATAAAAAACATCACAAGTACACGAACACCACACGAGACAACATAATAAATTGTACACGAATACAGTAAAAACTGAATGTGGTTAAAGAAGCATAGGCCGTGAGGGTGTATATATATACAATCTCCTTTCCGATAGCCTGAAAACGGAGAATCGAATAAAAACATTTAAAAAAAACTGTTCAATCTCAAAATAAGTGAGTAATATAACAATGTATAATATAAAATAATAACTAATTAGATAGCTATTATATGTAAGATAAGAAGGTATATAAGTAATATAATGTAATATGATTGTAATATAAGTATTAAAATAGAATATGAATAATATGTGTGTATGTAGATAATTGATATAACATGTATCGAGTTAACCTAATAAAGTGGAATAATTATGTATTTCTTTTAACTTAATTAATAATAAAATAACATTAAAATAAAAAAATATCGATATTAAATTCACAAAATAATTTCTAACAATACTTTCATAGCCAGAATAAAATAATTATCTAATCGTCATTAAACTAATTAATCAGTTCGAAGCAGAGGTATGTCATTTATCCGATTAGATTAGTTTTACTTGCCGAAATAAATTGAAATAATATATGTTTATGTTTTGCTATTGACGTGGACAATGTGGGAATAAGGGAGTGAAGGAATTAAAGAAGGTGGGAATTAACCATCATTACGCTGGTGGAAAAAAGAAAATAAAGTCTTCTCTTTAGCCTTGAAAATGTGATTTGAGGGGACGAAGTTCGCTACCTTCCAGAACCAAACTCCTCATATACTACTCGCTCATTCGACCGTTAATTACCTACGCTTTTCCCGTGTGGAGTAATATATCAAATTCAGTATACGCTAATCTCCAAACATTACAAAATCACTGCATTAAAATCACATATAACACCAGAATCAGAACAAATCTAAAAACACTACACAAAACACAAAAAATACCTACCTTGTACGAACACGCACACAAGTTGTCCGACCGTTTTTACAACTCACTGAAACACAGCAAAAATACACTAATTCGAGAGCTCGGACAATACACAGCGCCCAGCGACTTCACTTTCAAATACAAACACAGACTTCCAAAACACATTCTCATGAATCACGACCTCACGTGGCATGATCCGAACGAATGAGCGAGCTGTAAGTCCCTCCCAATTCCAGACTCCCACCCAAATACAATATTAATATATACATATATGTACGTATATAGATAATTATTTATTTTTATTTAGCTTCATATTTATATAAGAATGTCTATCCATAATCTCCCATACACGTATATATCTACACAAAAACAGACATACACACACACAATACAAAACGCTGGATCTCAAGACCGAGATCACTGAAGTCCGAACTCGTTCTTGGGAACATCGGGCGCTTCCTCCCGAATAAGGTTTTCTATGGTTTTCCTTATTTCCAAAGGCGAATGCGGAGGAACTCCAACAAAAAGGCCATAGCCGATACCCTCCCCCCTCCTCACACAACACAAACAGACACGTATGTATCTATGCCAAGGTGCTGATGCTGATGCTGCTCGGACTGCCGATGATGATGCAAACATGCAATTTAGTAGGGTTTTTATAAACTGATTTTTCCCCACAGAGATCATAAGACGCAATTGACAATAACGGTCAGGTATTATTTAAAACTACCATCATGCGGTGAAAAGTGTGAGGCTCAAAGACGCCGTTCTATTTGTATAAATAACCTGTAAATTTAGAGACAGTAACTTTAAATGTTTCGTCACTTCATGACCAATAAGAAACTACGAAATAAAAAAAAGGACAGTTTATAGAGACGTGATGCTTGTACTGAAAATGAATGAGTGAAGGATGTTGTAGCTTGGTAGATAGGAATCGCGAGGGAATCGAGAGTTTATTCACTCTCGAACGTGCCGCAAATACGCTTTGTATTATTTTTTTAATCATATAAAATATGAATTAACATATACAAAGTGAGTAAAATTTATTTGCGCATGCTGGGTTAGAACCCACGATCCCTGGATTCGAAGAAGAGAAGTTAAATCTAATTTCACACCACACTCAATTACAATCACGACGTACACCAATACAACACAAGCATCCACACAAACTACATATACCAAAAATACACTGAACAAAATATGGACTAAAATCTTTAGAATATACAGCTTACACACAATACAATAAATTACTCAACTATATTAAAAATGGTGTCAAAGTAAGATGCATAAACTCTGTCATTTGAAAGAATACGAGTACCTTAAGGATTAATGCTGTGATGTGTCTTTGTAATAAATATAACTATATAATGTACCAGTGATGTGTTTCTTCATAATAAGTGTCCCTGTACGCTTATATTATAATGTACCAGTGATCTCTCTTTATTACAAATTCAACTTATGTGTTGTAAATGCTGTTAATGTACTGTGATTGTTAATTATGTATTTTAAATATTATGTTTGTTTCTAAAAACTGTACTGCAAGTTCTGCATGTGATCCCACAATGAGTTTCTCAACTCTTGGTAATACAATGCATAATGTATTGTATAATTTTTAATAAACAAAATAAACAAATAAATCTATTGGTCGTCGTGACCTTACTATGAATTTTTTGTCCAGTGGGCTGATTGGTTGAAGCTGCGAGTGACAAATGCGTTTCACCCAGAGTTTGAATCAGGATCGGTAAATTATAGACCAGGCGGCAGTCGGCAGTCGGCAGTCGGCAGGCGGCAGGCGGCAGGCGGCAGGCGGCAGGCGGTAGGCGGCACTGTATGGATCCTACTATACGGCTACTAGCTGCTTGGGCCAAATCGTTGGTCTACACTTAATTAAATTGATCATTTAAGGGGTACAGAAGCCACGAGAGAAATCTACAAATACCTGTTTTCTTTATTAAAAAAAAATAATATATATATATAAAGAAGAGCGTCCGTTGGCATGTTTGTTTTTTTTTTTAAATCCAGTGTCAGAAATTTTGCACACTTTACCTTAAAAATAAAAGGAAGGACACTATTTACACGAGATTTCGAAAACATACCCCCATCCCTCTTTCCCACCCCTTTCCCACCCCTTAAAGCAGAAACTTTTTACACTTAGACTTTTTATTACTGGATAGGGGTAACAGATCATATATTATTTTACTCCAAGCCACGGGCAACGCCAGGTACTTCACTGTTGCTAGTAATAAATAAAATATATATTTTTTTTATTTATCTTTAACTTTTTTATGCCTTCTAGGTGCGTAAAAATCTGAGGGTAATAATAAATAATAAAAAAAATCTATATACTCGTACATACGGTACATATTTGACATTTATTATACTTTTAGCTTTTTATGTCATACGGATGAATGATTTGTATGCTGTAAAAGTTAAGATCGTTGTTTCAAGTAATATATATTCACGACCGCTCTCAAACTAGATAACTTAAACCACCTTTTCATCTACTCTAGTCTTTTGAACCTTTATCCCACTCCTATGTTCCCCTCCACCCTCTCCTCCCCCGACTGACATAGTTTAAGCTAACTGATGTAAAGCTGTATATTGTCACACTTTACTTATAGTATTTATCATCAGCAGTAGAAAATTTATAATTGGCATGATTTATTGTTTTTATTGTTATGTACATTTAAATTATGGATTTGCTGTTAAATTAAAATAAAATAAAATGTATTATATTTTTATAGGAAGCAATAACTTTTTGGATTAACATAATTTTATATAAAACAAACACTTTGTTATAAACTATGTAGTTATTGTATTTTACGCCAACCGGTTGTTATTATATTTGCCCTGACCTAGCTTGATCTACGCGAAACCAGTTGACGTAAAATCACAATTAATCCGTGGTT
Source organism: Halesus radiatus (assembly GCA_022606495.2). NCBI lineage: Eukaryota > Metazoa > Arthropoda > Insecta > Trichoptera > Limnephilidae > Halesus > Halesus radiatus. The sequence goes on along the minus strand of JAHDVE020008517.1, from coordinate 1,592 downwards.
TATAACAAATTTATTTTTTATCACGCCGTTTTTCCGAAAGGGCAGGCGGAGAGGATACATCACCACATAACTCTGTCTTTGCCCACATTTCTTACTTTATTCACATTCATACATCGTCTCATACTCTTCTGTCAGGCAGTCTCTTGACATGACCCAATTCAATTATTTGATTCACTCGGTTGTGTCAAGTTTTCCACGAGCGGCCCTTAATGATAGAAATTATCACGTGAAAAAGGGGAGAAGTCAGTACCCGCTGTGAGAATCGACCATAAGTGTGAACTGGATTCATTCGAGTGCTTGGCGGGCCTCCCATCTACCGTCATATCGACTACTTTTAAGAATCAGATCAAAAAATAATATTATTAAATAGGTGTAATTATTACAATATACATATATTTTAAAATTTAACGTAAATCAAATCAAATAGTATTATTATTAAGTTAATCAAGTATTTTAGTTTTTATTATTATGACAGCTGTTTCGGTGTTTAAGGCCATTTTCAAACTGCGGTTAATCCACATTGCGACGACTTATTTATTTGATTTTATTTACTCCCACCCAATTCTAATTTGGGCCGTGTTTAAAATAATTATTTATTGCCCGTAAAACCGATTTAGTTAGAAAATAATTAAAATTCTATATTCTGTAAGGATTTTATATTTATAATGTGCATTCCCAGTGTTTAAATGATAATGTTTTCTTAATTGATTTTTTAAATGGGTTATTTTGTTTTGAAATTTACGCATAATGAGAAATTTTGAATTAATAATTTTCGTTAGTTTATTAATGAATGTTATATTAGGATCATTAGTTCGTTTTTTAATTTACAATTGTTCAAGTAAATTTAATCTGAGACCCTTTCTTTCTATATGTAAGGGTTTAGGCTCGTTGTTGAAAAGCGGGACGTGATTATTTACTAAGAGATGTTCTGCGAATTTTGAAGAAATGCTTTTATTTTTATAATTTCATATATGTTCTTTGAATCTAGTTGAGCCCTTACCGTTTGCCCGATATAGGTAGCGTTGAGGTCAGCGTGGTCACATTTTAATTGATATATGCCACTATTATTAAATATGGAATTTTTACTTTTTGAGTTCTTTGGTTATTATTGGTTCTAAAAGCTGTATTTAAACCACATTTTTTTAATTTCGTGTGCAAATTTTTCTACTTTTTTATTATGTACCGGATATATTATATTAATTTTATTTTTACATTTCTTGCTTTTTAAATTTTTCAATGATATTTGTCTAATAACCATTAATAACCGCAATTTGATTTACATTAAATTTATGAAAAATAAATCTACTTCTACGAATTAAACGCATAAACAATTAATACGGTGTAATTATTATGTTTTAGTAGAGAGCAATTACTTTGTGATTTGGCATATTTATTTTAAACTCTTTGTTTTGAAACATCAATTTATTTTAAGTCCACCACCGGTTTCTCTTATACCAAGCTTTGTCAGGGTAAAATTTAAAACCAAACAAAATTGCATAGAGTGAAACTCTAAGACAGTCCCATATCAGATATATTTCCCGTTAACAGAAAGTTTCCCACTTCTCTTAATCCCTCCTTTGATGTTCCGCTTA
>JAHDVE020008516.1:0-65680 GCA_022606495.2 Halesus radiatus | reverse complement strand
ACTGGTCCTAATCTCGCCGATAGGGCATACGATAAACAGAGAGAAGAGGAAATTACAGGTCTATTTCAATTTAATGTATTATAAGTCACGATCAATACGTAAATTGCTTACGATTACCTGACGAAATGTTGTTTACGAGGTGTGTTCAAAAGAAAAGGTGAATTTTGAATTTTTGCGGGCTGTGTACATTCGATTATCGATTTATTTTTTTGTTATGTTGGTACACATATGTTTATCATATGTTAGCATTATCCGTCATTTTGTATCAGTGGTTTGTTTTTGACAACTGGAAAGGTTTGTCACGTTTTATTTTTTCTTCGATTTTTTACTAAAAAAAAATTTAGTAAAAAATCGAAAAACATCGATTTTTTGGATTTTTTGAAGAAATGCTGATAAGGACATAGAAAACAAAGCAAATCTAAAATTTCACTTTAATCGGACTAATGATGCCCCAGAAAACGGCTATCAAGTTCCGACCAAAACTAGGAAATTCCTCCATAGGATTAACAATTATTAACATTTTTTTTCTAAAAAGAATAAATTTTTTTTTGAAGAAATGCTGATGAGTACATAGAAACTAAATAAAGGGAATCTAAAATTTCACTTCAATCGGAGTAATGATGCCTCAGAAAACGAACCTAAATAAAAAAGAACACCCAAAAACGTGACTAACCTTTCCAGTTGTCAAAAACAAACCACTCATCCAAAATGGCTGATAATGCTAACATATTATAAACATGTGTATCAACATAACAAAAAAATAAATCGATAATCGAATGTACACAGCCCGCGAAAATTCAAAATTCACCTTTTCTTTTGAACACACCTCGTATATGCTGCCTAGAGCAAGGGTACCCAACCTTTTTGAGGTCGAGAGATCCATTTGATCTTATTTTTCATGGCGATCGACTTCGAATAAGAATTTTATAAGATGTTTTGTTGTTGTTTGAGAACTATTGTCAATAATCTAGCAAATCCAAATTTGTTTTACTCAACAAAGTATCAATTTTTTTCCTAAAATACGAAAAACATTAAAATTTTCAAAAAGTCATTATTGGGATCGATCAAATTTTGCTTAGCGATCGATTGATTGGGAATCCTTGGCCACGAGGTTGGGATATTGTGAAATAAGGGTGTCCCAGTGATTTTGACGGCAAGGTGATTAACAAACTTCTAATCGGACAGAATTCAGGTCAACAACGGTTGAAGCAAGTGGAATACGAGTGATGCAACTCAGACTCTAGATTTTACCGGCTGAAATCCGATTGTATTGTTCCCAACGATTGCAGTATTATTTATACGAAGACGTGATGCTTATAAATACGTTAGATAAAATAAGATAATTTAGAAAATACAAAATATAAAATTTAATTACGCAATTTAGTCGTAGAATAGATATGTAATGAAGGGAATTAGAAGTTGGGGAAATCCAAGAATGGTTGAAAGGTGATATTGATATGATTGACTTTGCGATGTTGTCTCAAAGAAGCAGCAAATTTTGGAGGACTTTTACCAAAGGTTAACCCACAAAGACGAAGGAGAGAGAGTGCCCTATATATCGTCCTGCTGTGGTCGAAGCTCTACAAATTTTGTCAGTTAGTTTTTTCCACAGAGGAACAAAGATAGCAATAAAATAAAAAGTAGACGGGAAAGACCATCGTCCTTTTCTTTGTTTTTATATGAATACCGCACAAGAGTCCCAACTGCTCCCAACCGTCTGGAGCCAGTGAGACTATGGCATTCCCAATTGGGGAATGTTGTGAGGCTGAGGATATTGGGGACGAGAAGGAGAAGGGAAAGAGGAAGGTGGGGAAATACCTGGCTATTCAGATCTGGTCACCAAACACGGCAAAAGCCATTTCAAGCAACGTTTCAATTCTGAATGGTGGTCTTTCACCAGGGCGACACTGAGAGTATCTTCCACTCTGGAACGTGCTCAAATATCGTCGCTGCATATATAATATAGCTTATGTGCCGTTTCGTATATTCTGAGTTGATCGAGAAAAACTGCCTTAAAAAATAATTGCGGGTTAGATTTGAAATTTTTTTAAAAATTATTATTAGGCAAGCTTTCCAGCTTAACAAATCTATTTTTTTAGCCAATCTAGTCTTTGCAATTATTTTTTAAAGCAGTTTTTCTCGATCACCTCAGAAAGTACGAAACGGCACATAAGCTATATTATATATGCAGTGACGATATACTATATATTATTTTTTTAAATGAATTAATTGTGAAACAACATAAATTAATTAAATAAAATTTCATATTTGTAAAAAGCATTAACTTTGTGGCTCGCCATAATTTACAATAAAAACTAGTTTTAATATTCTCCTGATGAAGGAAGGGTGCTTCCGAAACCGGTAGAGTTTTAATAAAATAAAAGTGGTCTACGACAAATTTATGTGTTTTTATTGTAAATAAAATTTACTTGCGCACGCCGGGATTTGAACCCGCGACCTTCGGATTCGTAGTCGAGAGCCTTACCCCTCGACCATGGAGGCCGTCAAATTATTTTTTCTTCCTCCTTATTGATTTGTTGGTCTTGCTATAGATGTCTTGAACTAGGTAATACAAATTCTTCGACCATTTCTCACGACAGGTGTCAAACGTGCTGGTGTCCGCCACGTGATTCAATGTAATAAGATTATATTATAATCTAATGCATTCGTTTGTTAATAAATATAAGTATTAACAATAATTGACAATATTATAATCGATGACGAGGCTTACGTCAAGAAAGATATTGATCAATCATCTGTGTACTTAACATATAAACTATCAAGTCTGTTCGTGTAAGAAAAAGAGAGATGACAAAGAGCCAAAAAACAACGATAATTGTATAATTCACACTACTGTACTTATTAGAATCGTCCAATTTCATCCAGTTTTTGGCACTCGGCAAGGTAATGTAAGCATCTGACGTTGATGCAGTTTTATAATTTTGCATAAATTATTGCACCCTTTATTGCCAACTACACCATTCGCAATATTAGCTTCTGACAATAATGAGATAATTTGTAACATTTATTTAAAAATACATAAAACGGGACCAACGCAAACTATCACGTGATGTGAAGTTTGAATCACTAGATCATATTACAGGCGATTCTCTATGTCCCGACTCGCAATCTTTGCTACGAATCCCGGGTCACGAATTTGCGAAAGAACCATTCTTTTAATTCCACCTATTTATTTATTTAGTTAGGGTCGAATCACACCATCCATCTTGTATCAATAGTCTGCTGTCCGATGCATAGTTCACATTCTTACATACTGTTCAGAGATTCTTGTCGGGAATATGGAGTGGAGATACTGGAAATAGTTTGTCGTACGAACTTTGCACATTATTCATTATGGGGCTATTACCAATAGTAATAGGGTATGAGTAAATTATATAATGAGATTGCTAGAACCAAACATTGTTTATCTTCTAGTCTTGACTCATTAAACATCGAACAATTTTATTTTGTACTAGCTGGGGTACCCGGCTTCGCTCAGGACAACATTCTAGAGTGTTCTGGAATGTTCCATAATGATGTTCTTGATTCCCTATTCCCGAACATTCCAGAATGTTCCGGGATGTTCTGGAATGTTGTGGGATGCTGTCGAATACTTTTTTATAATATATATTGATAAAAATTAAGTTTATCGAACCTTTTAGAACTTTCCAGAACCTTCTAGACTAGACTGACCGCCACAGTTCGCCACTCATTTTTGAAAGCTTCTAGAACTTTCTCCTTCCACAATTTTCTAAAGCATTTGCGAACCATCCAGAACCTTTTAGACTCACCGACATACTCCACCACTCCTTCCAGAACTTTCTACAGCTTTATCGAACCTTCTAGAACTTTCCGGAAGACTGTTCTTGAAATTTCTAGAGGGCGAAACTTCCAGCCCTTATATCTTCAAAAGCACGCCCTTCAGGTAAAAAACGGGAACCCTCATCCTGGAGGGTGGATAGAGATCTACCACACCATATAACTCCCTTTATCGTACCGAGACTCGTTTCTGAGTTTTTGCGGGTCGCACATTTTTTTGGACTTTATTTTATAATATATATTGATTATGTTAGGTTGAGTTTGGTTCCTACCGTTTGCATTCTGGACTATACGCTCTTGAGGTGAACTATAACAAAACTGCAATATATGAATTGATTTTTATTTTTATGCAGTCACGCGGGGTGAGCTTTCTAGTTCACCCTAATTACAGTAATAAAGATAATGAATCCCTATTCGTATAGGGATTAAAAAAGCTTTCGGCGTGTTTTCTTATCCAAGAGACTCAAAAAGTAGGCAACAGTTTGCATCGGTTCTCAACAAGAACGGAGCGTGTGATTTTGAACAGACTTGGGTTACAACTGGATGACCCAAAACTAAATGGCTTCTAGCCCACTTTAAAATGACGACACAGGCCCAGAGCATATGGGTCGGCTCGTCTATCTGTGACAGGACATAATACTAACAAAAATATACTTGTAACAATAGAACAACTTCCTGTATGCGTCAACATCAGTCATAGTATACCATTGACTATTCAAACAGCAAACTAGAAACTCAATTTCTAATCTTCTAACGATACATATATTATTATGAGTGGGCCTTGAAAAATTACCACGTATTTCATGATAACAGGCAATTAGGGTGTCATTATTTTATATACACGAGTGACTTAGTTTTTTTTTTACTTGCAAAAAATTGTAATAATATAATAACAATAATTACATACTAGCATGTAAAACACCTAAAAAAGTATATCTTTGTTCATTGGAACAAATTACAGAAACAATTCATGACATAATTATATGATCTCTATGAGTTTGAATACGTTTATTCCGAGAAGGGCAGTATTATGAGTATTATTATTAAGTATTATTTATAATGTAAATAAAAAAAATAACCTTGATTAATGTATTGCGCGGTATAATAAAAAAATAACGAAATTTGAAAGAGCCGCACTTACATGGCGTTCAAATAGTTCATCTATGTTGAAAATATAATTTTAGTTAATATTCTATGTTATCTGTTTTTAAAAGAGATTAAAATCTTCTCGATTGCATAAAATATGGAGTCGTTGTTGCCGCAAGGAGTCCTTCATCACCTAATACAAGAATACCATCATTACTGTCATGGCTGCCTGGATGGAGTCCCCCCTGACGGCCCTCTGGAGACCGCCAGATATCGACCATAAACGTTTTTCTATTTATAAATTAATTAAAAATTACTTTGTAATCACCACTTTATTAATATATACATATCAAGCTTTCCTCATCAGGAATATACAGAATACTAAAAAATAATAATGTCAAGTATAAATAAATGATAAACATAGAACACAATAATGTAAGAATAGACAAATTAAAAACATAAACCAAAATTGATTAAAGTAGGTAATAATTAATATATTTTTTAAATATTTTCATTTTTATTTTTATTGATTGTTATTTATTTATATGTGTTTATTACTGCAACCTGATTGTAAATGGGACGTATTTGAAATAAACCATTATTATTATTTATTAAAAATAATAAATAAAGCATTATTATTATTATTTACTACTTAACAAGTTTATTTCCGTTATTTTTTAATGTTATTCCGCGCTAGAATTCAAACTGACCGAAGCTAGTGGGACTATGGCATACCCAATTTTGTTAGGCTGGAGGAAGTGGGAAGGAGAATTGAAAGTACCAAGCTATTCAGACCTGGTCTCCAAACGTAGCTAAAGCCATTTCCAAATGACAAGAGCGTACGTGACTGAAAGCAGAATCCAGAAACTACATAAATTACGGTCGTAACAGCAACCTGTCCAATACCTACTAACTTTCATCCATCTTTATTGAGGCAAATAGTGTAGGTACTTAGCACCAATTAACCTTTTGGGAACAATCTAGAAAAACTCGTCGTAAACATAACACCGTGCTAGGCTGTCGAATATCTACCGAATGAGGTAGCAGGCACATGCGTGAATGCACGTAGAAACTTCATCCAGACCGTTCTAGAAGAACCCTATATAAATACCTACCTGTAGTAAGGGTAAATTTAAAAAAAAGTGGTAGCGTCGGTGTGACTCATAATACCCCAGTATTTGGAAGTGTCGCGGGGCAGATGGAAGAAGGGTAAAACGGAAGCCACGGAGAATATTGCTATTAAATTTATATCTGATTAAAATCGCTAAAGTTAATTATTCAAGCAATGCATCAATGTATCTGATAAACCTATTTTTTTTTCATGTTAAATCTGTCCACGATCAGCAAATTTATAATTGGTTTAGCAAATATTATCGTGTAATATATATAATACTAGCTAGAGTACCCGGTGTTGATCAGGGTTGTGAATGGTTTGGAGTAAAATCTCAATGTTTGTGAGTTGTGATGTGTTTGTTACCTCTAACTCCACAATCATGCAAACTGATAATTTCACTAAACAAACTGATGAAAAGCATCTTCCACTTTGACATGTAAACACTTAAACACCAAAGTATGATTAGATGTCAATAATGAATTATTATTGTTATTTTATTTGTCATGGATATTTAATAAGAATTACATCGAATCTATTGTCGAAAAGCAAATACAAGACAGTGTGTGGTAGCACGTAGCCATTTCATTTGAACGGTTTATATCTCAATTGAGTCGGATACATTTATTATCAATTAACTATTTAGGTGCATTCTCGTAATATTCATCATGAACGTGATATTTTCATTAGTCATACCACGGATGGTTCCCTTTTAACCTCTCTGAGAGGTTACAGGGGAGCTATTAGGGGCAGGACAATATACAGGATTTATCAGGACGACCAACTTTAACAGGTGATTCCTTTCTAGTAAAAAGTGTAGATGGTATTTTGGTCTCCGGTGAATTTATTTTGGGTCTTCAATTGGGAGCTGGGGAAGCGGAAGTTTGGAAAGAGCCAGGCTATTCCGATCCGGTAAAGAAACATAGCTGAAGTAAAGTTTCACTTCCGAATGGCGATCCCTCACCATGACGTAACTGAGAGTAACTTCCAATCTCATTTTAGTCAATAGAATTAGATTACCCCTGTCAAATAAATTAATGCAGCGCACGGTTGCACGTAGAAAATGTGTCAAGCGAAAAGTAGCTACTTGCAGCATCTTGATTGAGCCAAATGGACCCAACTTTCCGTGTGACAAATGAGAGCTCGTTATCATCAATGCCTCCCTTGATTGGGCTGCATTGAAATGACGGATGGAGCATCATCGCAGCTTCCCAGATCTGTGTCATTGTCAGACTGGCGAGGAAAATTAATGAATTGTCGTTTAAATTAACGAGATGTAATAAATATACATTGAAATGACACGTGTAAAAAAAAATTAGAAATATAACATCCCTGTAAAACTATATTTGGGTAACAAGCGAAAATTTTCTCTCGGTCATCTCCGTATTTAAATATATTTTAAACGATCTCAAAAACACAATTATTCGCCAAGACAGACATTATTTACTACTCATCAGTGGCGGCTCGTGACTTTTGAGTGAGCTAGAGTGCTGCACTGCCCCACCTACCATCTAAATCTTCAAACAAAAAATTGAAATTTTGAAAAAAAAAATAATATTCATTTTCGGCTTCAACAACATCAATAACGTCGTATTTTTCAATCTTAGCACTCTAGCTCACTCAAAAGCCACGAGCCGCCACTGCTACCCATATAAACATTGTTGTCGTTGGTGTTTCTGTTTTACTATTATCATTTTTGTCAGTATCGTCCTTTTACTCGTCGTTTTTAATGTTCTACTTTTCATTGAAACTACGAGTTGTCCAAAATACTGTAATTGGTTCATGGTTGGCCCGTATGTGTGGAACAAGCCTAGATGTTTTAGATAGCGGTACGGAAACACAGGCCCTTAAAAGAGCTGCCACCAAAAAGCTGAATGCATTCTGCAAATATTGACTTATCGTAGAATGCGAAAAAGTTATACAGTTTGCAGCCGATCAATATATGTACAGGGAAACAGGTAATTACAATTATGAAGGGAAGGATACTCTAATGCTTTGAGAATCGATAAAGATAAAGAACTATAAAGTTTTTAATTCAAGGTAAAACTGAAGATAAACGAAGTGCCGGCAAGCAAAGAATATCCTGGATGAAGAGCCTTAGATAATGGTACAGAATTATGTAGTACGACATAAAAGACGGACTACTGCCTTAGAAAAAAAAGTCACAAAGATGTCCACTCTCGAAGACACGAGAAGAATTGTCATACAATAATAAATTGTGTTACAAATAAAACAATTTTCTTGGATATTATCTGGAGTTGAAGGTGGTCCGAATGCCTAAGTGATAATAATAATTAAAATATTTGGACGATTTACACAGCGTCGTTTTTTTGTGAAAAATCACCACATGTAATATATATATATCAATGCCTTAAGGCCGCTGTACAAATATTTTTTTAAAATCTATTTTACAACTTATGGCTAACGGATTGATGTGATGCCGCGTTAAAATATATACGTTATTAACTTTATGTACGGGCAGAGAATATTACAGAACCATACTTATCTGGCCACTTGAGATTGATACTGTTCATTAGCGAAATTTATATAAAGTTTTGCACGCAGAGCACATGATATTGGAAAACACATGTTATTAGATAAAATATTCTTGCTCGTTTATAGGAAAGAAAAAGCAAATTTCAGCTGGACGGTACAGTACAGGGATATGATAAGAATTTATCTGCCTAAATGCAATTCGTCTCCCGATGAGAAACAAAACAACAAAGCATCGATTAAAACCCCCAGAATAAGACATTTAATCAAACATGTAAATTGTAATTGTAAATTATGTAATTCGTAATACCATTATAATAATCACTTGATGTCTTAGTACTAAAATAATCATACTACGTACGTAATAATCTGTTCTGAACAGTCATAATGACCATTGCGCTTGTGAAACCACAGGATAAGGGGATAAGCGACCGAGCAGACAGGCCGGTACATAAAACCATCTTCTTTATCAATATGAGACGGCGATTATGGCATTATGACTACAAAGTGTCATGTGATAGCGTCTGCAAATGTATTCAAGCATGGCGTAGCCTTGTGGTATGTGAAAGATAACATTACAGAGCTGGAATAATTGACTAACAATAACAAAAGATACGATTGAAAAAAAAAGCATCATAAAATCGTACAAATTTTGGACCAAAATACAGTAATCTAAAGATAATTATATTCATTAAAAGCACCCAGAATAATAATATTGCTATTTTGGATATCGGTGAATAATCCACAGTTAATGGAGATGCAATCAGATTCTCGAATAGGTGTGAATAAGTCAGTCAGCAATATTTCCAAGGCTCCAATCATAACGGTATGTTTTGACGAAATGCATTTATTGCCATACTCATTTTGCATGAAATCTACCATCACGAATGAAATGTTCCGCACAGGAGTTGCACTCCAGCAATGCTTGCATCTGTTGAGGCTGTCATCGGCTAGAAAAAGAGGTTGTCAGTTTTTTGAATCCTAATATAAAAATGAAAAAGATTGAATGCGTAAATCGTCACTTAACTACGTAGTAGCGTATAGCTATGTAAGGCATAGGTGTACAGGGTTACTCTAGATGATGTACTCAATTTCACACGTTTCCTCTGATATACGTGGTCGGTTCAGGCTTTTCCTTTATAGAAACATCCAGTTTGCCAAAATTGGTGATACCAACGACAGATGCTTTTTCTAGTTGGAGGTTCAATATTAAAATTGAGACGAAAGGTACGCTGTACTACAGTTGCCGACTCAGTTTTACAGAATTCATGAACACAGAAAAGCTTGTGCTGCATAGTAGCCATTTGACTTATAACTGAAGAGAAATGGCTGCTTGGCGAATCGAGCACTCTAGCGGTCGTTTGCGCAACTATGTGCGGTCTAGCGGTGATATTCGAAACTATCAGATCTCCACTTTCATTCAGATTATTCACAAAATATAGCAGTAGGAAATTGAGTCCATCATTTTAAATATAACCCTGTTTGATATTTTGAAAACCATTTTAATTTTAAGCAAAAAGAGAGCATCAAATAGCATTAAATGTATAGAGTACATATAAAGAATGTTCCCGAGAACCCTGTTGCAACTGTTTTTTTAAGTTACAGGGGGAGAGAATACAATGAAGATATTACAACAGCGGCATAAGTTTGGAGTTAAAGTATGGGGCTTTTACCATGAAATATCACTAAATTATGCTACATAAAAGTTGTTATTTTTATCATAAAAATAGTTAATTTATAATGGAACGACTGTAATAAAAAACAACGAAACGTCAAAGACTCAAATGAAAACTATTCACGGAATTGTACAGAAGGGCGTATGAAAAGTGATACACCGAAACTTCTAGATTTCGCCATGAAAGCAGTAGGTAAACAATGCAAGGAAACGTCAGTAACTATGAATCTAGGACAGTCGCAGCCGACCCTGACTGCCGCTCCGAAAGACATTACGGAATAAGAGTCGAATATCAGGTATCAGGTGATACTATACTGATTGCGATGTCTGGCAGCGATATCTAGACTTAACATTAAATAATAATAAAGGGGGAAATTCAAAATAGCACCTTGAGTTATTTTGGGAAGGCAAATATAATTACGCTGATCAAACATGACAATAGTCTTGACTGCAGAATTGCTTAATTGATGTTGAAATCAAGTCATCAAATTGACATTAAAGTAAGGAAAACCTTGCCGAAGGTAACTAACTACTAGTTATGATAGGAAATTTACAGTAGAAATGACTTACCATAATTAATTGTGATAATATCATATGTTGTGATTGTTAACCTTCACATAAGTTATGCTATGAAATTAGTAGGTACCTACTTATCGAAGACTTAGTGGTCACCAAACAGTAAGACGGTAGGTTCCCTCGAAGAAAAATATATTTTCAACGATATAGAAAGTCACATAGGTAGGTAGTAACAATAATAAATATTATGTAAATACTATAACGGTACTGTAATTTATGATTCTAACAACAAACAAAATGTACTATCAATTCAGAAGAATTCAAGAACATTTACTCATATTAAATATGGTTACGTAAGGCGGATGTAGATATATATATATATATATATATATATATATATATATATTTATTGATAATTGACAAGGGTAACAACAGCAAGGAGAAAGAGGATTGTTTATATTTTTATTAGGTTATAACATATGAATTGTAAAATAGGGAACTCCATTGAAAAACAATATCCATATAGACCAGCAACGCCGATTAAAAAAATGCAAGTTTTGTTATATGTAATTATAAATCTTCATGTAAAGTTAATAAAAAAAATCAAATGCACGACTTTAAGCTCTATAATAGTTTAATATTAAAAAAAAACTATTATTAATTAAAGAAATAAGAACCGATTGTCAATACGGATATTATGATAATGTTAATGCTAAATACTATTACTATATAATTTGTGATAAGGTATATAATTTTATTACTTATGTTTAGTGTTGGTTTATTATGAATAGAACATAAAATTATGCACAGTAACGATCATCCTTGTTTTGACATTTGACATTCTAACCTCGAAACCGACCGGCCATAGATTTGGAGCGTGTTGGCGGCCATTGAAAAATTGAGTTTGAAAATTATTTTAACTATGAAAACTAACTTTAAATAAGTCGGAAAGTAATAATTGACAACAACAACAGAAAACAGCCCGGAGTTCCTGAATCGTCGTCATTTATGACAATTTCTTTGAAAATTTATGACTTACGACAATAGATGCAATGCATTTTATGTTCATGACATTTCGTAATTTATAAAAAAGAAAAGTTTTCTAGGCAATTTTACACAATTTAAAAAAAATCTATCTCTTTATAATTCATATTACTGTATTCAGTGTTTTTCCATACAAAAGAATGCAATTGAAATAAAATACATTAAATCGCCCGTAAAACATACTCGTTTCGTAACTAACTGCATATGCCAATTTTATGACTCGATAACAATAAACATTAATATACCACATTATTTGAGCAGTCGAGTAAAAGTTAGTATGAATACATGCATATAAAAATGAAAACGTTTGGATACAAATAAATACTATAAAAGACATACTTAAATAAGTACTCAAATATGGGATAAATCTAGTATAGGAGTTTATCGTAAGTGGTCATCGAAACACATGATGTACTATAAAATACATGCCTAAATATGGGATAAAACTAGTATAGGAGTTTATCGTAAATCGTGATCGAAACACATCATGTACTTTAAAATACATACCTAAATAAGTACTCAAATATGGGATAAAACTAGTATAGGAGTTTATCGTAAGTGGTCATCGAAACACATGATGTACTATAAAATACATGCCTAAATATGGGATTAAACTAGTATAGGAGTTTATCGTAAATCGTGATCGAAACACATCATGTACTATAAAATACATACCTAAATATGGGACAAAACTAGTATAGAAGTTTATCGTAAATCGTGATCGAAACACATCATGTACTATAAAATACATACCTAAATAAGTACTCAAATATGGGATAAAACTAGTATAGGAGTTTATCGTAAGTGGTCATCGAAACACATGATGTACTATAAAATACATGCCTAAATATGGGATAAAACTAGTATAGGAGTTTATCGTAAATCGTGATCGAAACACATCATGTACTATAAAATACATACCTAAATATGGGACTTTTAAAACTAGTATAGAAGTTTATCGTAAATCGTGATCGAAACACATCATGTACTATAAAATACATACCTAAATAAGTACTCAAATATGGGATAAAACTTGTATTGGAGTTTATCGTAAATCGTGATCGAAACACGTGGCTTGTACGTGATTTTATTTACTTCCTTCTGACGCAATAAAGATAGACAGATAAGTATAATAGCATAATTCATATATTGTGAAACCATTTTGCCAATTGAAATAAGATGAGTTACTAAAAGTATGTTATGGTTATGGATTACCATTCACATGCGATAAGATCGAGACTTCCATAATACTATTGCTAGAAACAAAATAAGTTTAGTTATTAATCTGAGTGAAATATGAATGGTCTGATATTTAATAGTAGGCAAAAATTGAGGGCGCTACGATCGCTTAAAAAGGTTTTAAATGACAACACCAAGATGGCTCATAGGAAAATGAAAGTAAATTTAAAAAAGCACTTTGAAAATGGCCTTAAACGCCGAAACAGCTATCACAATAATAAAAACTAAAAAAATACTCGCAGAACTTAAATTGACATTACTAAATTTGATTTATATTAAATTTTAAAAAATATATATAAAAAAGCACAATGGTCCAAGTACATATTTTTACTTTAACCAGACGTTCTACGGAAATCAGTGGTACTATACGAAAGGAGATGATACTACATCATATTCTAAGATAATTTTATATTAATTTATTATTATTATTTAACGCTTTGCAAGGAAGGTGATCACACGGAAAGCGATTTTTTTGTATTTCCGAAATCAAAATACCCATTTATTAGACAGTTAATCAAAATAGAACAAGATCTAATTTACAAATCAAAATTATAAAGTAAAAAAAAGGGCTATATACATATATATTTTATTAAGGTTTTGTGTTTATTATTTTCAAAGTTACTATGCCAATGAAGAGAACTGGTTATGCAGGTTATAATTAATAATTAGTGAAGCCAAGATATTATTAAAGATATAGAGATTTATAAAATATTATAAGTAATTGTGTAAGTTGTAGGAGACAACCTTATTTGGTACCATTCAATTCGTATCTACCGAAGTCGGACCACGTGCTAAACTGCAATATTGAAAATTCATAGCCAGTCGGAATTTCACAAACCACAACAAACTAGACGAGAAATTCATTGGCCTATACAACTGCATTAAAATATTTATGACATTGAATTCAGGAAAATAACAGCACGCACATTTAAAGCTCTCAAATGCACCAATCTGCAGTTGTACATTGATTAAATTAGGAATTAATCAATAAAAATAATACATCTCGACTAATATTGTAATAGAACCTTTGTTCCAAAGAATTTTAGATATTTTCCTTTGCAGGAGAATGTATCTAATGACGCTCAGATTAAGCTCATTGCCAAGATTAAACAAAGCATTCCGAAAGATGCATTATTCATAAGTACGAGCACTAAGATGAATGTACAGTGTACACACTGTATCACTGCGAGTGTAGGTACCATGTTTATATTATACGGAACACTAATGCGAACTTTATCATATCTCTCTGTACCTACAAACTACAAACATGCATTCGTATCGGTCCGAATCACCTTAAAGGTTATCCTAGAGCGAAAATATTGCGAAAATGAGCTAGATGACCTCCATTTGCCTCGGAGGACCATTCTACCGGTATAACAGCTATTATCTAGCGACAGTTGTCGTCTTCTAGGAATTTAACACAGTTCGGCCTAGTTACAAGGATTTTACATTTTACCACTATTGTACGGTTTTACGGCTGTAACGCGTAAAGTGACGTAAACCGAAACGATCAGAAGCATTAAATCTTAACAATAGTTCCCATAATCATATATAACAGCGCTCTTGTGGTGGTACTTCATAAATATACCACAATTTGTGTTTAAATTTCGGAAACAGCCGTGTACTTTTCAGCGGAGAAAAAAATTATCCAAAGTTAAGGACATTCTAAATACGTCATTGAAATAGTCGTGTTCTAAATAATATATCAGTATATTAGCATATTAAACAGATGTTTTAACATATTACGATCTTTGGATTTTTTTCACACAGCATCATCGCAAACAAAGACCGTGGAACAAAAACAAAACAAAAAACCGCATAAGATTAGCAATAGAAACGTAATAAAATAATTAGCACCTTCAGAAGACGCCAGTAATTACTGCATATCTATAAAAGACTGTCGAGTTATCCAGAAAAAAATGATTTTTTATTGTTACTAGTATTATTGGCGACTTACCTACACTTAGATTCTCGATTTCAACTCGACACAGTTATTTGGAAATTTAAAAACTTTGAATTAGAAAAATTGAACTCGAAAAGTGTGGCACGGTTATTGTTAATATTCGCTTCGATTACGAATAGTTATAAAATTATTAGAATAGAAACAATGCCGTGATGAGTAATGATAATGACAAATTCTCGATAATTAATGAAGTTTAGAACATCCGGAGCAACTCAACGATAATTGGACACTAAAATGAATTTACACAATTATCAGAATGTATATTGTACACACACGTATATACGAGTATATATATCAACATTTAAGAAGAATAAGCAGCAGAGGCATACATTACTCTATGGACAGAGGTAGGCTATGTATAATTTTTCAAAATTATAATTTCTTCAAACGATTTGTAACTTTGTGGCGTCATTATTAATTAAATAATTAAAAATATACTTTGCATACACCACTTTTATTAAAATATATAAACATTTCTATTTGTATTCATATATTTCTGAGGATGAGCATTGCTGTCGAAACATGTAGAAATATTTATATATTTTAATAAAAGTGGTGTGTACAAAGTATATTTTTAATTATTTATAATTTTTCATGTTCAGGTATGAATAATTGTGCATTGAACATTTGAAAATGATTATTTTAATTTGTCGCTGACCTTTGTGGCAAACTTCATAAATCAGTATGCAGGCATGCTCCTTACCAAATTTATGGAAAAATACGTTTAAACAAATAATTTTAATTTATTATGGTCAGTTTTTCGTGGATTATAGACAGCTTTTCAACCTTTATAAGCACGCCACTGATAAGTTGGGTAGGAAAAATGGTGTCAATTTCAATATACTATAACTATTATACATCGTTACCAAATTAATGACAACATAAATATTGATAATAGAGAATAGTGAATACTTACAGTAAACTAAATTTGGAAAACATGTCGGTCATCTTGAAGCTTGGGATATCAAAAATAAATCACCGGTGAATGAAAACCACAAAGACGGATTATTTTGTTTTCAGTACAATATAAACTGTTAATAAATCACTAATCAAAAGTATGTTATCATTTTCAAAAGCAGAGACAAGTCGCTTGTGTTGACGGAATTGGCGTTTTCGCTGTAGAACAAACTGCACATTGTGAAAATGGCTTGGAGCACACACGGTATAGTCGGTTGGTTTAGGCTTGGTGCGTTAGTGCATGCGGTTGCGGTACGAACGTTCGCTTGTCACTGGCAGCAGTCAGCAGTCTGCACTCTGCAGTGTTCACAATCTCCGGGCAATGCCCGCCTTCACTTTGCTTTCATTGAAACTGTAATTATCTACATCTGCAGCAAAGGGTTCCCAACCTTTTTGAGGTTGGGAGCTGGTTAAAAAGTTTTCATGGGAATCAACTTCTAACAAGAATATTATAAGAATTTTTTGTTCTTCAAATCATTGACAAATTAAACCGCTTTATTTAACCCTTTCTTGCCGGTGCTGTTTACTAAGTTGATATGTTTATAGGTAAGTATTTATAGGTGGGTATGTTTGCGTTCGTTAATAACTTGCCGAGTGGTGCGGTAGTGAGCTCACCGTGTCACCATGCGCGGTCGTTCGTAGTAACCTATGATCTGCCGGCTGTAATAGACGTATCAAACGTTTTATGAGTGGCCTATGTTTTTCCTCGTTTTCCGCACTTACATACATCTTCTTCTCCTTGTCCTACTCGGGTCGGGGACTCGTTGTATCGACAAAGCGCCTCCAGGCGTCCCTGTCCTGTGCTACGTCAACGGCATCTATCCATAGTAGGTCCAGCCACTCCTCGCACAGCCTCGTGGAGTTATTTCTCCAACCTGTGGCTAGGGCGGCCCACTGAAGGTTTTCCTTCTGGCATTTATGCACAATATTTTACACATGTACTTTTAATAAAATGATTTACATAAGTAGTAAATGTAAACTACTCATTTCAATCCATCTTAAAAATAACAATTTTTTTAATGTGTACCCTGTACACTAAGTACACAGCACCGGAGCTAAAGGGATTTTTAGCACCGAAGGGAAAGGTTAGCAGATAAGCACGAATCTAGCAAAACTAATCTGTTAATTAATTATTTTATCCATCCGTGGTTGTAAATTTAAAATATGGAAATAACAGTGACTATTTTCAAAATTCACAATCGTAATAATTTAAGGGGATTGACAAAAATTTTGTAAGCGATCGACAGGTTGGGGAACCCTTGATCTGTAGCGAGGTCCACCGGATAGATAGATGCATAGACCATAGACTAGAGAAGAGTACGAGATCAGTTCTCGGCAATCTTTTCACACCCACGACACACCAATTTGAAAAAAATGTATACAAAAATTTATCATTATTTTTTATTTGATAAATAAACTCGAATACATGGTTTACCTTTTTATTCAAATCGGGACGATTTCTCAAAAACTATACGCAGCGCCGGTATCGACGCGGTAACCTCTCAGTAAGACAGACAAAGAACAGACCGTTTTAATTTTATTTTTTATTATGAATAGTAATAGAAATATTTTTTTGTATTAAAACAAAATCTAATTATTATTATAAAAAAGGGCTGTCACAATCAATTAAAATGGAATGCATACGAATTTGGTGTTTTTGACAATAATTCATAAAAATAAATAAAAGAAGTTATTAAGTTTTTAGGTCTTTATATAAACCCCGAAGAGGTGAGCGTTGTTTACAAAACATGTCGGTTTTATTACAACAATATAGTGGCTAAAACAAGGCTTTGTTATTTATTTTAATTTAAAAAATAAGTTAATTCTCTTTTCCACAACAATAAATTTATCGACAACGATAAAACAGCGCAATCGAAAAAAAAATTAATAAATAATATTCGAAACAGTAATCGAAATGTTTCGACGTCAATATCTTCCCTTCCCGGAAGAGATGGTTGATCATCGCCACAAGGTGGAAACTCATACTACTTTCCACAAAGAGTGTACCAATTACTTTTGGCCACCCTCGCCTCGGTGGGGATAAAATGATTATTAATTTAAATTTAAACAGCATGTACGAGTACGTACAACATAAGTTTCCAAGTAGATAAGTTAAGTGTAAATTGTGAACGATTAATTCGAAATATCATTCGAACCCATCACTACAAAAACCAATAGGTGTTTCGAGACATTTCTAACCGCGATTATGTATTGCACAAGGCAAAGAGCGAGAGCGGAACGGAATGGAAACATCAGTTTGGGTAGGTGTATAAAGTCAATAATTCCAAATTGGGTTGCTTGATCTCATACTATATAAACATGAGTTTATCAGGACTTTGAAACGTAAATATAAAACACACTTATTCTGTCGAATCTATCATAAACAGCTACCAATGATAATGATTGATTCAAAAATAGGTTTACGTTTGTAATTAACTTTTATTTTAAATACATACAATACTACTGTTTTTGAGAAAACTCGTAAGTTACAAATTTTTAGTTTTAACTTACTTTCGATGATTTGATTTCACAGTTCGCACACTGGATGTAAAACCGTAATTAGTGCAAGAATTTATCTTTACTTAAGGCGATCCAATGTGAAGTAATAAAATACTGCAAGTAGAACACACCTTGGCCTTTCGATTAACAGGGTATATTTTTGGTGAGTCTTTTTATAAACCTAAAAAAAAATAAAAACCTAAAAAAAAAATTCAAAGAGGAAAATCTCCTACTTCCGACCCTTTTTCTGATATTGTCATATTGTTCAATGTGGCAAATTAAGTTTTTTAGAATATGACAGAAAAAAATATTTAAATACTTATGCCTGAACTTTACAAAATAAAATAAAGCACGCATTTTGGTGATGTTTTTTATTTGTGTAAATCGAAACATGCGTCCGGTGTTAAGCGGGAATTTCAACTTTTTTCGCCACCTGCATAAGGAGTGCGTGATTTCGTTCAAATATTATGAAGTGGAATAAAAAAGTACGTTAATTTTAGCTAAGTACCCTTAATCACTGAAGAATTTCAATTAAACTTTTTCTTTTTATACACCATAAAGAACATATTACGGTTTTACACACAGTTTGCGAAATGAACTGAAGAAAAGATAACTAAGAACGTGTAACAAGTGACTTACAACTAATGCTGTACAACTAATTACTTAAACCAATAAAAAATTACTTTTTTAATCCTAGGAATGCGAACCACGTATTAAACAATAATATGTACATATTTTGATACCGGTAATATTTTTAAGACAATTGCTTCAAAAAGCAAAACAATAAATTTGAAGGAAGCCTATTCCGAGAACTCTAAACAAAATAGACATGTTACAATATATGCAATGAAAAAGAATCGACGATTTTTGGCACACTTCCTATAAACCAATGTGTTCAGTTTTTTCATTGTTTAAGTACGATTTAATAATAATACGCTGCATTGAGCTTCCAAGAACTGGTACATTTTAGATGCGATGAAAACCAAAGTAAATATTGGATACCATAAAGATTTCCGTTCTTAACCACAATGGAAATAAATATTTACCGGATTAAGTCAACCAAGAGAGATACTAACTACTAACTTATTCGATTTCTTACAATTAATAGCCAATATCAAATACGTCGCAGTTGAGTATTAAATTAAACCTTATTTTTTTTTTTTTTATATGAATACCGCACGAGAGTCCCAACTGCTCCCAACCGTCTGAAAGCCAGTGAGACTATGGCATTCCCAATTGGGGAATGTTGTGAGGCTGAAGGTATTGGGGAGGGGAAGAGGGAGGTGGGGAAATACCTGGCTATTCAGATCTGGTCACCAAACACGGCTAAGAGCCATTTCAAGCAACGTTTCAATTCTGAATGGTGGTCTTTCACCAGGGCGATACTGAGTGTATCTTCCACTCTGGAACGTGCGCAAATATACTGTATATTATTTTTAAATCAATTAATTGTGAAACAACACAAATTAATTAAATAAAACTTACTTGCACACGCCGGGATTTGAACCCGCGACCTTCGGATTGTAGTTGAGAGCCTTACCCCTCGACCATGGAGGCCGTTATATGGACGTAGATAAAAATTTCCACTTCAAACAAAGGTTGTTTGTTTAGAATCTATTGTGCCTCTATATTACTACGCGGAGAGCGATGAAATCAAATAATCAACTTATACCTAACAACCTAACGATAGATTATCTTAGTGATATCGAAATAGTTACGACCAACTTGGTGCTAACTGACATTTTGCTAGATGGTCGATCGACCTAAACGGTTAACTTCAAACAAAATAATATAAATTAATATTCACACAAAGGCGCCGATTACTTCTACGAATAACACACGCATAAAGAAAGACGGGCAGAAACAATTGCACAAAACATATTTAAATACTTACAATTGAAAAAGAGAAGTAAAGTAACTATTGATCAACATTGTCTTCGTATCTTTGAATTGCCGCTTTTGACTGCACTTCACTAGAAACATATTGTCGAAAAAACTCGTAGGATAAATTAATTTAAACACATTAACTTTAAACTAGACCGAAAAGGACCACTAAATAATAACGTTTAGAATGTCGAGTATGGAAATTAAAACAAAACTGGATAATAATAAGTTATATTATTAATTTCTTATAGTTAAAGGGTATTTTTTGTAAAGGGGTTAATGTTAAATATCGTAATTTAGTTAATTTAGATTTGGGAGTAGACCGACGCAGTCGTGGAACGATCTAGAAAGAAGGATTAAGACTGCTGTGTGAGATGTGATGCTGGATGCGTTGGACCAGGGGTACAGAAATAGAATGACCGCTTTACCACAAGAGGACAGTCCACATTGAAAGCGTAAAGTGCGTCGAGACAAACTAAAGTCAAAGTCTTTAATTTATTTTGTGGTAATACGAAATCATGATCATGAATGCGTGAGATGAGAGGAGAATTAGAAGAATATTTTGAAAAATCAAATAAAAAATCTAAATTGCGTGTGTAAGCGAATGGTTAGATGCAGTTGTATGATGACAAACTCTCCATACCCAGGCAAGACTGTTAAATACCCTATACCTTAAAAAAGTTATTCATATGTACAGCTAAATGCACAGTGGCGGCTCGTGACTCGAGTGAGCTAGAGCGCTAAGATTGGAAAATACGACGTTATTCATGTTGTTGAAGCCGAAGATGATTTTTATTTTTTTTTCAAATTTCAATTTTTTGTATGGAGATTTAGATGGTACGTGGGGCAGCCCCTAGCACTCTAGCTCACTCAAAAGTCACGAGCCGCCACTGGTTGAAAGGCAAGTTACCTGTTCCCGTGCTACAGCTGTTTGTTTTCATTAAATTTAAAATAAAATTTCACAAAAAAGGGAGTCGCTTTAGGAAAGCAGCATCTTAAGATTTATACAAAATTATCGCTGTGGCGCTCTTTTAATTTATTATCTTCGTTTTTTCGGTTGACCGGTTCAATGGTTTATTTTCAACGCTTTCGAGTTTTTCTACGCAATTTGGGGTTAGGATGAAAAACTCGCAGCGTAGCCCGAGACTATTACGATAAGTCAATGAAAACTATGAACTATTATTTGTTCTGTAAAATTGCAAAAATCGAAAAGAAAACATCACGGCAGGCCTCCGCCATATAAATAATGGGTACAAACATACATTGTTATTATTTCAACAGGTGACGTGGGTTCCAAGTTTATAAAATAAAGGTCGTGGCATGTGGTGCATGAAATAATACGCCAGCTGCTAAAGTGGTAGGGTCCGATTATGCCGTCCATAGTATATATAAATAGCTAAAGCGATACAAATTAAAATGTGTAACTCCGCTCTTCCACAGGTTTAGCTGTAATACGAACGAAATTAATCTGGACCTAGGAGAATGCCACTAGGTAACAAAATGTACAATAAATAAAAGAAAATTACATTACCAAGCAGATCGATGATCACGTGGCCTGAGAGCTTCGTTAATGCATTATTACACAACTAGATGCAAGCGAAAGCCCAACGCAACGAACGTGACATATTAACAATCGGTTGCGATTGGGATGCGTTTAGTCTCGGTGATTCCCAAACTGGGCGATATCTTCAAGGAGCTCATCGAGCTCCAAAAGGGCATACCGCTGATAGATCTGTTATAAGTTATAATCAATCTTTCTTGCAAACGACGAATGTATTAGAGAGATTCTAAAAAAAAATCTCAGAAAACATCTCATGCATATCTTTCTTAAAAAAGCTGTTTGTCTCTTACAAATAAATAAATAACTAACTATCACGCCGTTTCTCCGCTGGGGTAGGCAAAGAGGAAGGAACGCTAAAGTCTCGACACGCACTCCTTAATTCAATCACATTCATACATCGCCTAATTTTTTTAAAAATATTTATATTGGGTTTATACTGGGTTTTTACAGATGTTCACACTTACGTGAGATCAATTCGGTTAATATACACAAATTACAAATAATCAGACAAAGGATACAGAAAACATAAAATTACAAAAACTCGCTGAATGATGCACAATATAATAGTAACAAGAGGCAGAGAGAGAGACAGACACAAGTGATACATAATATAATTAGCCCAATCATTGTTACACATTTTTAAGTAATAGTTGGACATTTGTTCTAAAACTGTACAAATTATCGACAAAAATGTCTACATTAGCACAATCTATCTATCTTATTATATAGTCGACACATTTGAGAGGACTAAAGGAAGCAATATTATTTCTTTATACATACTCTTCTTTTATTCTTATTCTTGACATGGTCCCGACTCGAGTATTTGGTTCACTTGGTCGTACCATGTCTTCCTCGGGTGTCTCCGGTTTCTTCCTCACTTCACATTCGCGTCATATATTCTCCTATGTTAAATTTAATTTCACAACTACTTACATTACTTGTTACAATAATACTAATGATGATGTGGGGCTCAATGGGTTCTCTACCCGTGCTGGAGTCCCTATTTTACAGTTTGGCACTAGAAATATATCGTTAAATCGGGACTGCGATCTAAATAAGTTTGAGAAGCTCAGATTTAGTTGTAGGGCTGTGAGACGAGAGACGTGACAGCGCGTGGCAACAGGCTGCGAGCGTGCTCATGCACGCGCGTGGCTAAAATAGGTGGAAATCGCGCGAAGGCTGGGCGAGGTGTGTCGGCTCGGAGCCAATGGGAGCACAGGACGCAAATAACAGCTAATAATATGCACAATATGGCAAACGGAAACAGACATAGTTATTATACACATAAAATGTAGTCGATAGAGGTCAAGATAATCATCTCACGGAGATAAGGAAGGAGCTCATTAGATAGGATTCTGTAATAAGAGATCTTGTGGATAGGTGCAATTAATTGGAAGTTCGAACAAAATTATGAAATACTAATTGTTTTCCGCGAAAAATCACGGGATGTAACAATGTAACTTGACTTGTCAAGATGAAAACTGAGAGATTTTGTTTCAAAAGAAGCACATTTCAAATACAGAATAAAAATAAACGCTTTATATTTTTGTATTATGGGTACCTAAAGAGGTAGGTATCTATTTTATCTGTTGTCTGAATTTGAAAATATTCTTTTTATAATACGAACAATTTTATCAACACAAAAAACAGTTCCAAATTTTGAAAATATCACACTCGTATGCACAAGTAAGTTACATAGTAAGGTTAAACATAAAATTATTATGAAAATTCGCAATCACAGATGGCGTTAACGTCAATATTTTAGAAAAAAAAACTTTTAGCACATAATGTTTTTAAATGTTGAGGCGAATTGTAATTATAGATAAAAAAAAATATGTATGCGTTAGTGTTACAATAAAATATTGCATTTTTATAAGTTTATTGAGAGAATTGAACTTTAAACCTACAACAATAATTTGTTCCATTTCATATTCCGTAGGTACACCTGCTAACAAACAATTCATATCAATATTTAAAATTATGTGGAGATGTTTTTTTCTGAAATATTGAATCGCTATCTTGACCGCGATTTCCATAACAATTTTAAGTTTAACCTAATAATGTAAATGCACGAAAACGCTAACGGAAACAGAGATAGTTATACTAATTCGATAGCTCGTACCTGCTCTGCGTAGGTACCTATATATTGCTCTCTAATCTTGCAGATGGGTACCTACCTAATTTATTTATAGTCAGAATATAATTGACCTTTAAATGATCAAAATCGGGCTCGACCATGAGTACTAAATATTCCGACGCGCCCACGCAAAGGTCCTATTTGCAAATCTGGTATGAAGGGACCCAACTTTGAAAATATATTTGTCATAAACTATCCCAAAAAATGTACCGCTGTACTATATGCGGCCCACGTCTGAAAAATACTAGAATTAAATATTCTTCTACACAAAAGAAACAAATACAGATGACATGTATCAATTCTGGGGACGACTTAGACCATACAATATATTGGTTCGATTTATTTACGTTTTGTACAATTAACACCTTTATACGTTGTGTTCTTCAGTC
The DNA here is from genome assembly GCA_022606495.2 of Halesus radiatus. Taxonomy (NCBI): domain Eukaryota; kingdom Metazoa; phylum Arthropoda; class Insecta; order Trichoptera; family Limnephilidae; genus Halesus; species Halesus radiatus. The sequence continues at coordinate 41,307 of JAHDVE020008516.1, read as the reverse complement.
ATATAGTGGAAGAAGTAATATAGGTAGGTCCTTGAAAAGTTACTTTGTTCGTACGACGACTAGATTACATGAAGTTAGTAATAGATACGCAGATGTTGTGGATCTATTTAACTGCACGGAAGCTAAGTACAAGAGGGCTATACTATCATATCGTTTCAATCAATATTCATTTAACCAAGTCTACTCGTACGTTTTATAGGTACGCATATCTCTTACTTTTATATCCTTCATGGACCTTTAATCCTTTATATACTTTCTGACGTCATTGTACAATTATACGATCTAATACCACATTTGATAATTACTTTTAAAAATTATTTGTACTAAATCATTATGCTTGTTTTTTACCGCGACATGCAAATATTGTTTATGGTATATTTACACAGTTGATATTAAATAAATAAATAAACAGCTGTCAAATTGCAGGGAGCGAAACATATAAGAACCGAAATTTCTTCATAATTTAATAATTATTATATGAAACGACATAAAACTTCTATGCGCAGTGCAAAACAAACAGTACTTAAGATTAAAAACAATATTCAACGTGACGCTTGTATACGATCGAAATATTCAAACAGGGTAGCAACACTAAAACACGTTTCATAGGTGAATTAATTACCTCACACGTTACGTAGCAGAAAGAATTGCATGCGCAGTGCAAAACAAATAAATACTTAATAAAAACAACTCACCGTGAATTAGCATCTGCGACTTTCGTCTTCATCCACTGGGGCAACGAGAGGCCGGAAGACAGTGACCTTTCTGGATCCTGCGCCATCTTGCTTTAACTTCCCGCTCTTCAACTTTTACTTCCGGAAAATATCCTTACGGTTGAATTTAATGGACGTTCGCTCGGGGCGACACTAGACGTCTAAATACTTGGCAGCAAAACGCTCCGTGAATGATGGCGAATTCAAATATTCAAATAAAGAATAGAACGTAACACGCCAATCGCGCGACACCGGCCGACAACTGTACAAACTTATTTTGACTACTGAGGTGTGATAATGTAAGTATTAGTGTCAACCAGACGTAATCTCGTGAACTCTGCTGGTGTCCGCGATAAGAAAAGATATACAACCTTATCACGAGTTTTTTCTCTTAAACTTTGCGAATAACAAAGATAACTCAAAATAGGTATTTTTTTAAAAATAATTAAGATTGATGATGGAATTTAGGTGGATTTTGAAAAATAATTACGTAATTTTTTTTTGATGGATAAAATAACAAAAAACAATCAGACGATTTTGAAAGCGTTATGTGAAAACTAAGAGTACGCTTTTGGTAATTTGCTGATCTGAAACGAAAGAAAAAAACACACAATTAAAATCAAGAAATAAAAAGATAAGACGGAACATTTGTAAATCGCGTCATTCTTTCCACGTGGGTTGGAAATGACGACAGCTAAAACAAGCAGATGGATTTTTTAAATACATCTGTTTATTTTGGATATTCTACACACATATAATAAAAACAGAGAAAAAATGACAGATATAGATTTTTTTTCCTTCCCCAAGTTATTTTGTATGAAGTTGGTTACCCACTGCGCGCAAAGTCTTTAGGTCAGGCATGGGAAACCTTTTTAGACCCCGAGTCAGAATAAGAGTACAATCTATGTTCGTGATAAAATTTAAGTCATTATAAGTACTTAGACCTATAAAAATAAAACAAACTTAAAAAATCAATTGGCTAAAATCACATTACACATATGAGGGTAAACGAAACGTAATATAGTAGTATATAATAGCACTCAAAGATGGCGCTAATTAAAATAAAATTAAAAACGCTTTTAGCACGTATTTTTTTAATTTTATTTATTTATTAATCTTGATAAAACATAATTTCAAAGGCAAGTTCGATGTCTGTCTCACTGGGAAAAGTTCCTGTGTCGAGACAGACGTATTGTCGTATTGCTTTTAAATACTGAAATGAATTGTTTGTTGGCGGGTGTACACATAGAATATGAAATGAAATAAATTGTTATTGTAGGTTTTAAGCTCAAGTCCTTCAAGAAACTTACAAATACAACAAATTATAGTAACACAAACATATACAGTATTTTTATAAGTTACTTGAAGGACTTGAGCTTAAAACTTACAATAACAATTTATTTCATTTCATATTATGTGTGTACACCCGCCAACAAACAAATCATTTCAATATTTAAAAGCATTAAATGCTAAAAGAAAAGAAAGCATTTTTCTAAAATATTTCAATTTGCGCCATCTGTGAGCGTGTATCATATTTCGTTTACCCTTAATGGGACCCAACTAAATTTATGGCAAAACTCTTCAGTGGAGAAAATAAGTCAAATAAAATATTTTTGGAAGAGAAAGATTCCTGGAGCCAGTCAAAGTGGAATGGTATCACAAAGGAGGCTAAAGCTCTTCAAGATATGTGTGGCCTAAGTAATTTTATAAATACCAACCGATAATTTATTATTGAAGACAAATCAACGATAGGTGGTAATGTGTTTTTAATGAAGATACTACAACATTTTCAGTGTATTTTAGCTATGACGATTTATTTCATATTATCTACGAAGAAGATAGATCAGTGAGAACAGGCTTATCAATGCAGTAGAATGCTCAATAGAATAGAAGTCCATTTTTGAATCTACTCCGATTCTCATCCTATCCTATTTAAAATAGACCTTGAAATAGAACCACGTGAATGGCAGTTGCTACGAGAATGCCGCCCTCTGCGCAGAGTACAAGAAGATATGTCCAAAAAAAAAATTCTTTCAAAGATTTTCTGTGTCACTTTGAACTCCGCGAATAAAAATTAGTTGAAATAGAATAGAGCAAATGTGAATGCGCTACAATTCCTGCCTATCATAAAAATGATCATCCTATGAGATAGACCATAGAATAGATAAGGTGGGAAACCCAGCAAATGTGAATAAATCATATTCAATTACCTACTTCGCTTTACTAAGAAGATAATATTGTCACATGCAATTCATTGGAATTAAATTAGCATTTTTCCTTAAAGCATTGAACTCGAACCACTGTATCGCATTTGAATAAAGTAATGAGAAACTCCTTTGACGTTCTGTCTCTTTCTTTTTTATGTTTTGTCCCATTCTGTTACATGTAAGCATATCTCTGTCTCATTGTTCCATTGTTTCGTTTTATATTTTGTCTCCTTCCTTTTGTATATCACAACTATATATATATGCTCACTCTATGCATTTTTGTTCAGTTTTAAGTTTTACTCGGATGAAGCTTGAGACAAGCGAAACCGGTTGGTGAAAATTTAAAAATAAATTAGTGGTTTAAAACAAAGTGTTTATTTTATTTACGAATGAGAAATTGTCTGCAACCCCACTCTTTTACCTAACTATGGACAATATATTTTACAAGACAATAAATTTTATTCTATTATATGAAATGTGTAATATTTTGTGATTCTGGAGAGAGAAAACTTCTCAGGCATTATCTTGGCAAGTCAAGATACATTCTGTGATTATTCAAGGGTAACAACTAGATTATTAATGTTTCACAAATCCCTCTATTCAGGTTCGCGAAGTCAAATAATCAACATCACGCCAGTCAGACTGAAAACACTTTAAAATAAATAAATAGAAAAAATTACTGGAATCGAACTGGCGGAATCTTGTTTCAAAGCCAAACGTATTGCATTGCCCTACGTTGGATGTTTGCTCAAAAGGTGCAATTTTGTAACAAATTAAGATTCAGTACTTGGTTCTGCTTGGTACGAAAACAAGACATAAATTTAATATACTGACTAACCTTGGAGAAACAAAGAAAGGAAAACAGATTGAATGCAGAGCAAATAGGGAAAATGTCATACCATGAGATCGAAACTTAAGATGATTCTGATATTGTGGATAACAAAAAGTGGAATGATATATTTATTGAATGTGATGACCACACAGGATTTCATAGAGTAAGTGGGACTATGGGTATCATTAATATTGAGGATATAGTGTGGTTTAATCCATTCATTAGTATAATAATAATAACGTGTTTTTAACCATTGAAGATAATATTAACAACTCTCAAAATGAAATGTGAAACCGAAAAGACACAGAAAAGAAAAAAAAAGATAGCAAATGGGACTCGAACCCAGGACCACATGGTTAATTGAAGATAATATTGACAGTTCTTAGAAATCGAAGTACGATACTGATAAAAATGACGGAACGGATTGGGATAGCTGTAGCTCAGTAGATTAGAGCGCAAGGTTCCGGATAGACCATGAGGTCCTGGGTTTGAGTCCCGGTTGCTACCGATACTTTTTCTTTTCTGTGTCTTTTCAGTTTTATTTTGAGAGTTGTTAATATTATCTTTTATGATTAAAAATATATTACAATGAGGTTCATAAGCCTCAATAAGTTATTCCAATATTGAATAATATAATGTGTGAATAATCGGTTCCCTCAACACTATACACCAGCAAGAGTTTATTTTTAAAAATGTATGTATGTGATAACAAGCGCCACTTACGCCGGTTAATCTTATATGTAAGCAGTGAAAAGATTAAGGGATGGAAGGTTAGGTTGTTGGGGTTAGGAGACAGGAGAGAGGATGGTCAAGTAAACCAGACAATTTAGATTTAGTCAATAAGTGAATGTAAAGCTATTTGTACCTTTCATTTTTAATAGTAGGCAATGAAAGTATCTCCCGCTCTGGACAAACCGTACACAAAATTAGTAGTCATGAACAGTTAACAAAAAAATATAATAATAATAATACTTGGATGATTTGTATAGTGCCGTTTTTGTGCAAAATCACCTCAAGGGCGCTGTACAAATACTACTTGCTAGGGTTTATCTTATTATGTACTTATACAGAAAACATACTTACCTGGTACGACACTCCAGATTAGAACGTTAAATTAAAATGTTTTGGGCTGAGATGATGTGACTTCGCATGCACAGGACACATATATTAGAAAACGTTGCACATTGCATGACATTGAAGTTACTGTTTAAATCCTATTTGTCATTGATATTATATACATTATAAGGTTATTGGCAAAAGAAGAGTAGGTGCTTATTTGAAACATGATTTTATTTGAGATTTTTGATAATAATTATTAATTATTTACATTTACAAATATTAAAATTATTTGTTTATTAGGTAACTGAACCATTCATGGATACGACTGTCCGAAGAGATGAGTTTTGCTCTGAATTCTGTTGAGTCTTTAATCAATCTTAGATCGTATGGCAGTTTATTCCGGGCTTTAGGGCCTGACATGCTGAAAGCTCACTCACCAAACTTAGTATCCGGTGTGCGCTTTAGTTCCTTTAGCCTTCCGGTGGCCTATGACGTCGCTGATCTAAGAGTTGACTGGCATGAATTAGAATTTTCTGGGATGCAGAGATCCGATAGGTAAGCCGGGGCCATCCCGTTAATTGATTTAAATACCATCCAGCAAAGCTTGAACTAGACTGTATATATATAACGCATTAGCGGAAACAATTATAGGCTCCGAAGTTAACAGTTATGGACTAACGTAGGTACTCAAATAAAATTGACCAAATACAACTCCATTTCTAAAAATTGATTTCAGGCAAAAAAAATTATGCGAAGGTGACTAAATGTTTTCATTATGTAACTTGCTCCCGTCCATAGTAGGGTAGATTATCAATTGACAATGGATGAATTCTTTATTCCACAATAAAACCAAATAAAATAAAACAAAACCAAAATACCTGTGAACCACAACTACCCTACTAGGCATAGAGAAGCACAAATGTATATCATTAATAAATCACAAAATGTATACAGAGATGAAACAAAGAGGTATAAAATTGCTTAAATGTTTAACGCATTACCTGAAAACTTAAAAAAGAGACATCTACTTCGAAAATCAAAAAAACAAAAGTCAGGTCATTCTACCTCTGTAGAACATGAAAACAAATACCATGTAAATTTATGCAATTTGCAAGTATTTAGAAATAAAACCTACTAATAATATTTTTATATATATCATATTCAAATAAATACATAAAAATGAGAGATTTCTTACAATCAAACTGAATATATTCAGTTATGTAAGACGTATATAAAATACAATTGTAAAAAAATAACCCAAATAAAAATATTTTAAAAATCACATTTTAACATGTGGCCAGGGATTGGTAGACGTGAAACTTATAAGTATCAGAAGAATACATACCTACTAAAAACTAGTACCTGGGTAAACTAAAACATGTTAATAAGATTAGTGATTAACGTCCTTGAATTAAGACAATCTAATGGCTAAAAAGGATTATGTCAACATGTATACATTTTTTAATTCATTACAAAATAACAGTGGAGTGTCTACAAGCATTGAAGAGCATATAGAGCAAATCAATTATTAAAATCAAAATAATTTATTTCTATGAAAAGAGGCGTCTCGCGAAAAATTACGAATATTTAAATATCCATGTGTTTGATAGTATGCAATTTGAAAGCAAGGTTAAACCAATCTTACATCTTATTTCAAAAATAAACACAACTTGCCGACATTCCGCGAAGATAATAATCACACGAACTTTTCAATTGACATATCAACGTATATTCGCCGAAAGAAACGAAACATCTGCATTTAGATTACGTAGGTTCTGTAATTCCGCTCTAATTATATTATTATCCTTTGAATTGAGATGTCACGTCACAACACATAATTGGTACAAGCTTCAATATTTGTTTTTACAAAATAAAGGTTCAAATTGAATATGCATTGAGTATACAATAATGTCATAACATTATAAACTACTTACCAATAAAGTGGATAGCATAAAACATATTTTCCGATTAAAAAACATCACGAAAACTCGACTTAAATTGCACTTTAAATTCAAGCAGCTTCAATTTGACACCTTTAGGCATTCAGTAAGATAAAATGGCAACATTGGCAACAGTTTCAAGTATTGCCAGATAACAAAATATTGAATTTAGGTACGTACCGAATTTCGTAAGAGGTCCCACTTTAATTATTATTGTACTGGACGTGATGAGATACATTGATATAGCCTTTTGCAATCAACTAAAATAAATGACAGAATTCACCGAAATATTTAGATTTAAAATGTGCATGTTAAATAATAGGAATTCCCAGATTAGACCGGCCATAAAATGAATTTAGTACAAAGGCTATCCGAACCTATTGTTAGAAAAATCGTAACTAAAATAATATAATCTTAACTGCTATTTTGGGAAAGTCCGCAATTCCTTTGGAAGTTTATGAGACGGCAATAAACACCTCAAAGGAATTGAGCCGACCGACGGAACAAAGGCCGCTGAACAATGCGGGTTAAAAGATAATACCTACAGGTAGACAGGTAGACAGAAGGACAGTGGGCTCTAGGAGAGAGTCGAGTGAAAGCTTCCACCGAGGAAGCACGAGTCGTTGCAAGAGTCCGCCCAGGACGGAAAAGTCGGTTGCAGTAGTCCGCCCAGGACACACAGCCAAGTGAAACCTTCCGCCCAGGAAGGTTCCTATTCTCGCTCCTTGGAGAGGCCGCCCAGGTCCTCTGACGACGAGGGAATTCTACGCTTCCATCCCAGAAGGAAGTAACTGATCTTCGCCCTTCGGAGATCAACATCGGAGACCGCCCATGCCTCTGATAATCGCCGCGTTGCACCTACTCCCGATCCGGAGGTACACGAATACGTAGTGCGAACGCGAGGACTCTACATACAACGCAGCCACTGGACCCTGGACAGCCATCACCAAAAAGGGAAGTGCCTCTGACTCTAATGATAATTCCTCCCACAATGTCAGCCAGTGAACCTCTAATTTTAACTACAAAGACTTTAACAGTAGAATTAAGTAATTACCTAAACCAGTGAACCTCTAATTTTAAGTACAAAGACTTTAACAGTAGAATTAAGTAATTGCGTATCTAGTTTTATTAAATTTATTATGTCTAATTAAGTTTTACTCTAGTTTTAAGACTAACCCCACGACTATCAAAATAAATTACTTGTAACTACCTAAGATCGCTTTTCTATTCCTCCCTTTTTGCGTTATTCCTAGAATAAAACCAACTGCCCGACGCACCGTCATATCAACATAAGATATTCCTTGTAATTATTTTGGTTATGGTACAGCCGTTCAAGCCAACGGTTAGTCGTGAATCATAATTAAATCTTATACTACATTTAAAAAAAATTATAATGTCAACATCGTTACAGTCAGCAGTCAAGTGAATAAATAGATCGATGGATGAAGGATTTGGAAATTTATGCCCGATGTCTCTTCTTCGTCAGTTTAACAATATAATCTACCCGACATATTAATATATGCCACACACTAATATGATATGTCATAGTCTCACAGAGTACAGACAGAGTAGAATAGATGATACACTTGTGCGGTATTCTATGAAGTTAAAATTCAGATAGTTCAAATAAAATGAGAATTCTTTCTGAATCACAATGCTTCGGGTTATGGAATAACCTTTGTCCTATAATATGGGTTATATTATAATACGAATGGGTATTCTAGTAATACAATGAGGTACGAACAAAATAATATGATTAACATTTAAGTACAAAACAAACGTATTCGACACCGTTCGTAGAATTTTCAATTGAATTAAGTAATATTTTTTAAATGCACAACTTTTTAGGTTACGGAAAAAGTGTCCTTGCATCAATGCTGTCATACATGCCACCGATAGATGTTTTACGACAATTTACTTGATAAATCACTGATTTATTGTGTCTTTATAAAGATTATTTCTTTAGTATTTATTGGTTAATGCTTAACTATATATATATGTATATATATATATTTTTTGGAACAATAAAAGGTATAACCGGTCTTTTGAAAATAAAGTTGGGGGGTGCCCGAGGAAGACATGACATGATCAAGTGAATCAAACACTTAAGTCGGGCCATGTCAAGAGTCATAATAAAATAAGACATGTATGAATGTGAATAAAGCAAGGAGTGTATTCCAAAACCGAGATGTGTGGCGATCCATCCTGTCATGGTTATTTGGAACTGGTTCCTTTGCTGTCACTGGAACCGATGAGTTGTATTTCTCTGAGGAACCGGTTCTTTGAAAAAATGTATGATTTTAAACCGTGCTACATAGCAATCCTTTAAGTTACAAAACTGATTTTGGGTGATTAAATTTGAGGTCCTGGGTTCGAGTCCCAGATGCGACTGAAATCTTTTTATTTTCTGTTGTTTTTTCCGGTTCCATCGTACATTTGGGTTTTGTTGATATTGTTTTCTTCGATGATTAATTATTGAAATGAGGTTTTTAAATCTCAATAAAAAATAATTAAAAATTGAATCAATTATTTCAATATTGATATAATTCCTACCCGGCAAGTTATCCACCTTGAATATGACATCTCTTATTCATTATTTTTCTTCTCGGTCTTAATTTTCAAAGATCTGTGACCATAGAAAATTTTTGAAGTGACAACTGAACAATAACATTATTTACGTCATAACCAGCGCTGCCAATATCCTGTAATATTTATATTAGTGTATCTGAAATTTAAATTCGTATTTCTATAATTATGGCAGCAATAAAAAGTGATGTCGTGTCGACAGCCAAAGATGATGCACACAAAGCGCAATTGGAATGGGTTCAGATGAGAGAAGATTTAACTACCAAGTACGGAGAAAATGCCCAAGAGAGATTTTATAGGAAGTTTTCATCAAATCCGTTTGTGCCTATAGGTTAGATTTAAAAAAATCCTTTTTTAATTTATGAGACATTGTATTGCATAACTATGATATTTATTATAATTTATTGGTTATATTGCCAAAGACCTTCGCACCCATTTTTTACTCTTTTGAATGAAGGTATTATCTTTATCAATAAGGGTAAGACCTCAAAAGAACGGTAAAAATGATTTATTATATTCATGTGTTAGGTATTTATTTAAAATTAGATGAACATACATAATGAAGACACAATTATATTAACAGTAAACATTGATAATTAACAAATATAACCAAACTACACCATCTTTATGAATTGTGCCATCACCCCAATTAGGATTTCGAAGAAGGCAGGTGGCTGCACTTATGAAAACTAGTATCCACAGTCTAAAATTAATATTTTTCTAGTCATTATTTCTGATACTGCCCAAGATAGATGATTAGAGCAGTAAAAAAATGCATACCCACTACCCACTGCCTGTGTTAATAACCACAAACTTCAACTATGCAGTATTCAATATAATATTTTATTTTAAACATACATTTACAGAAATTATTCCAATAACAAAAGTACATTACATTATTAGTTTGTTAACAATGTTTGTTACACACTTTGAAATTTTCAGCATTTTGAAATTAACAATATTAATGTGGAAAATGTTGACATCAGAGTATGATCATTCTTCCGATGAGCATTACTATTATATTTTGTAAATACTTCTGTCGTCATCTTAGAAGGTTGTCTTCTCCCCTTACCACTATCTATTTGTGTGATGCATGCAACAAAACTTCACAATCGCAGAAACAGTGAAACAAAGATAAAAACTCTAAAAGACCTGAAAAATTAATAAAATTTGTTTGCAAACTATGATTGTCTTATGTCCATGTCTTCTTCTTCATAAGTCTTCTTTCATCCAGCTTTGGCCTCTCTCAAATGTACCTCTTTTGCCAATACTTGGCGGTTCACCCATTTTAAAATGGCAGTTGCCTTTAAATCGTCAATCCTTCTCACCTGTGGATATGCTTTGTTTCATTTTCGCAAGGAAACCATGTATATATTTGAATTCTAATGGTGATATAATAGTTGGGCCACGTTCCCAGATTTGTCCCATTCAAGGTTAGAGATTATGATTGCATCACTTTATCGTTGTTCGTATCACTTTTTCCTTCTTCCAATAATATCAAGAGTGTAAATATTTATGTAAGAGATATTTTGAGCATACTAACCACTGGGTTTATTTATTCAATGCATTAATATTCTTATACATTTATTTGATTTCTTTTCATCTCATGTAAACGGAATGTATTATGCAATTGACCATATTGTATAACTTGAAGGTCAACCGTAATAACCACCACTCTTTTGGGTTCCGAGGCTCTGTAACTTCATGGAAATGTTCCTGGAGGGACAGTTGCACTATTTCAGAGTACTTCTTCGCCGGTGCTTGAAAAGATTATGGCGCGATTATGTCAATCAAACAATACTATCCTCAATGGATGACTGCCTAGATGGACTCCTTCTTGATAGCTCTATATAGAATATAGACCATGATATACCCATAAATTTATTTTACTATTTTGTATAATTTTTAATGCACTACCCCTCAGCATTCCTGAATTAATAATCATTTTATAATATCATGTAAACCAGTGAAAATAATATCATTCCTTAGAGGTAAAACTCATTTGCTGTACTAGTTTTATACCTATGACACGTAGTAACTTTTACCTCTAATGGGTCGATATATTATCTGGCGTCTGCTATTACTGCTTCCATTGCAGCTGACTCTCTCTACAAATAATTGTTTCCCAATTGGATTCTTATTGTATCTCTTCATTTGCAGGTTGCTTGACCACAGTCGGTATCTTGGGTTACGGCCTCTATAACTTCCGGCACGGAAAGACGATGATGTCCCAGCGGATGATGAGGTGGAGAATCATCGCTCAGGGTCTTACGGTTGTTGCCATCGGAGTCGGAGTTGTTGCATCATCTGCCGGTGATTAAAAACATCCGATGCAGTCCATAGATTTACCGTTAGATTTTGAATAATGTTCTAATAAGAGAGAAAAGCAAATGATTCAGAAATTTTATTAATTTTTAAGTTTTCTTGTTGATCGAAAGAGTACATGGTTTTTTATTGTTACAGCTTAATCCAAAATAGTTTTTATCATTTTTTTATGCATGTCAAAACAAAAGCAGGAATTCTAACTTTATGCGATCTTTTGCTAAGGGCTAGGGTAGGTATTCTCAATCTAAATTAATTCACTAATTAATTTTTTTTTCGCAACAAAGCTAATTTTCGATATGTAAAGACAGGCATTTATAATAATATTTTCTTCTTTTTCAGGACCAACATCAAAGTTTTTGTTGTTTTGTTTTCTTTTTTAGTTTAGAGCTATATGGTCTGATATTTTTGTATTTTTTTAGGTAAGTAGTGGTTAGTTATTTTGTCATTTCAAAAATTTGTATATACATACACATCAGGATATAATCAATTTATGCAAAGTGGGCTGGGTTTGTGAATCATTATTCTAAAGATTGGTAGAAGACAAATAATTTTTTCCCATTATTTAACATTGGTAATGGGTTGTAAATAACTCACTATTTTTATAAACAAATGCTTGTTTCACAAAGCAATAAGATTTAACACTCACACTTTATTGTTCAACATACGTCTATAATCAAAGTATTTTATTATGATAACATTTGTTTTTTTAGTTTATTGTGTTAAATAAAACCAGTTTTAGAAATTTATGTATTTCATTCTTAACTATAAAGCAGAAATCTATTTTCTGAAACCCTCGGTGAGCTCTGACATCTGGAAAATGAAATTACTTTTTCTGTGTAGAATATCTAGGTCCGCGGAACAGTTTTCAGATTCCAGCATCATATTATTCATCATCAACATTGAAATATCCATTATGGTAGTGACTGATTTGAGCATTCGCTCGTTGTAAATATGTTCCAACAAGATTATTTACCATGTCAATACAGCGAGCCGAGCCGTCTGCGGGCGAGCTCCGAGTGTGCTCTGACCGGATGTCGGTTTTTTAGCGATTCCCTTTGTAATATTCTCCATTTGGCAAAACATGTCAGTCACTGCTGGGCGTACATCGCCGCGAGCCCATCTCCAGCGGGAGTCTGCTTATTGGTGTAAGTAAATATTTTTTTGCATTTTCTAATTTATCACCCAAACACATTTTCTTTTCTTTTAAAAGGCATTTCAGATTAGAAGGAACGCATCACACACAACCTCTACGTCTGCCATTTCGACTCGGGTGTACGGCCATCCCGAATATTCACGCGAATATTGAGGCACCGTGAACATTCCTCGAGATGAGAGTATATTCGGCAAATATTCAGGCGAATATTCACGACGAGCTAATGCTCAAGTCAGTCGCCATCTTTACTTGTAATAAAATAAGACATAGCATCATATTTTTTGTTCAATATTTTTAAATGGTTTAATAAGAAAAAGGTTGTTAAATCTCGGGCGAAGCTGGTGACTACACCCAGTATAATATTAAAAAACGGTTTTCAAAACTTCAAATGGCTAATAAGAATCTTACCATCATAAAAGTACGCAATGGTATTCTGAGCTCATATTAGTAGCGGTACTTCACACATAGATGGCAGTAATTTTGCTTCGTTCGATGGAATGACAAAATTCTGCTAGAAGAAGTGTACCCACTAATAAATAGTAATATATTGTCCTGATCTTTCTAATTTGTAAAACAATCAATTTTATTAGTGAAAAAAAATACGCTCACGAAATGCCAGAGAAATAAGATGTCAGTAAGAATCCACTGCAGTAAAAACTCAGCTCTTATTAAATTTTCAGAAAATAAGGTTTCACGAGGAAATAATATTTATCTTGGAATCAAACCAAGAAGCATGTTAGTTTAGCAATCAATCAACAGGTGGCGTTAGTAAATATTTGAAAAATCATTGCTCTGTTATTATTTTGACATTTTATTCAGCTAAATGGTTTTCTACCCCTGGGGTAAAAACTTTTTTACAAAGCGTAGGAACTGCACGCACAGGTACTTGGTATGTGCAGTAAAATATGGTATGTAATCTAGAAATTCATTCAAACGGAATTTCATTACTACGGCAACACCAAGCTATTTACTTTGTTCATCTTTTTCTTTGAACTTTGTTGTTTGTTGTCAGAGTAGAATTATTATTCCGAGAATTATTTATTTATTTATTACAAAAAATAGATAATTATGACAAACATAACATAATACATGATTTTTTTAATTCGTATTGTTCTACTATCCATAAGTTGAGCTCCAGTAGCTCCTGATTATGGGAGGAGTATTTACATACACATTTTAAAAAATTCGTAGTAGCTGATACGTAAACAATATTAAAAACTTATAATTTTTTTTTAAATAATTCATTTATTCATTGATCAAATTTATTTAAAATTAATAAACCAATGTAATAATAAGTGGAAATGCAGGAAGTGATATACTGTGTTTTTAGTGCTGTTCAGCAGAATTTCGAGGTAGGAAGCTTGTGTTTAACTTAGAAGGTGTTCACAAACGTACTGTTAAATGACTGGTACGTAGTGCGTAGCATAATTTCGTACCTAGGTGGCTTCACACGGATTCTGACACTATTCCGCTTTTTATTTGTTTATAATTTTGATTTGTGAGTTAAATTGTTGATCCTGCTTTATATGTTTATATAAGAAGTTTAAACCTAAAATTGTCTTAGAACATAATGTAGAATCATCTCCTTTCGGAAAGTACCACTAATTTCGGAACACAGTTTGGTTTTCCACTTGGACCATTGTGGTTCTAAAAACTTACATTGATTTACCCATGAGTCATGTCGGTGTTGCTATTTAAAACCTTTTAAACGATCGCAGCCCCCTCAATTTTTTTCTGCATTATATAGAGGATCACACCATAAAATCGTCGGTCCCAACGTAAGTTGTCTAATCTGCATTTTGCGAGGTTTACAGGAGAGTGAAAGCAAAGTTAGATTTTTCTTTCTACGCCGGATGCATCTTGCAGTTCTATCATTTTCATTTAAAAATGAGAATTTAGAGGAATACTAAACTTTTTTTTGACATCTGTAAATATAGAATAAATTGGATATTAAGATAATAAAACGAAAATCATTCCAAATAAAAAAATAAAAATTAATTGGGTTAGACGAGTCTAGATTTTCGGGCAAGTTTTTTTTTCGTTCTTTTAATGACTTTATATCACTTTTAAAAAGTCTGCCGATTCATAAGTGTTGTAAGCGACCATTGTCGTTACAAGACTGTAAACATGTAGGTGCTGGTCAAGTCGTTATCGTATCCGTGATGTCTCGGGCGTCGGGCTCGCTCTGGATTTCCAAATATTGTTCCTTGCAAAAGGGAAACAATGTCGACTTTTGTAGATTCTGCTGTGGTCGGGTATCCAAAGGTGAGAAGTCAAAGACAGTTGTCCGATGGAGGTAAGCAGTGGTCAGAGTGAAACAAGGCGAGTGGTTCAGAAGTCAGAGCGGGCGGCGGGCAGGGAGGAGTACTTGTCAGGCTGGCGATCAAATGCTCACTGCCGCAAACTGGCGTTTGCAGGCTATTTATGCGGTCCACCAAGCGCGGACCGCCGGTGCCGTGTAGATGCCCGACAAGTCGGTCTCCCTCCCACCAACTGTCCCTCTCCAACGCTTTTATTCAGTCATTTCAGTTTGAGCGGTCTGGAGCGAACAAGCTCGCCAGACCGCCCGTTACATATATTAACAGACAACGATAATTTAATAATAAGTGTGCAGCTTCAGATATTCCGGGAGGCGTTACGTCCGATACAAGTGTGTTGATTTATCATTGAACCGTCGAAATGGTGGTAATTTTTATCATCTTGCAATATTAGAATTAATTTTAGAGATTGTCGCGACACCCTTTTGCATTTTGTAAAATGGGTTGGAAACTGCTTGGTTTCACTAAATTAATAAATATTTTTATTACGTTTACTTAATTACTATTTCAACACTATAACCAATTCACATCGAAATTTGCCATTTTCACGAATACGTAATCGGGATGATCAATATTCCCCTCTGGCCGACATATTTCATACCAAATTAATTACTTTAAAAAAATCTGTATAACGTGAATGCTATAAACGCAACTAACTACCCACATGAAAAATGTGGGGCTTCGAATGTAAATCTGTTTTGTGGACTGTAAACAACGACGAAAATAATTATGGTTTTGGTTGGCTGTAATATGGAATAGATTAATAGTTTAAAGGGAGCAAGGATAAACATGCTCCCACGAAAGTAGTTTTTTTTTGAGAACGAGAGCACTTAAAAACAATTACTGTTAGATTACTGTGTTCCGTTTTTCAAAAACCTAGTGTTTGGTTGGGGAAAGTAAGGACTGGATAAATAGCAATTAAGGTAGGAACCAACCACATTATCATTTCAGAACGTAATATCTCGAGAATCTCGACAGACCAAACACAAAATCTAAACACCCACTACCGATGTTCTGTTCCTCTTTTGTATAACTATCCGTCAATATGTTTTTGTTATATTATATATATATATTTTAAATTTCTGTTTATTTACAGACAACTTTTATAATATAAGCAAGTTTTATATAGAATAAAATGTATTTACTGTAGATTATTAATGTATACTAGCGTATCATGAACGCCTCACTGGGAGAACCTGCACTGATGTGATCACGTAAATATAGTATATATAGATATAGTAATATTGTGAAATGGTTATACAATTATGTTAAAGAATAATTAAAAAAAAAAAATTCTGAAAAAGACAAAATTGAAAAGTAATTATTTATATTTAATGTAAATGTTGTTATGTTATGTTTTATTTGGTGTAATTAAGTTATGAACAAAATTTCTTCCTTTTGTTTTTATCCAGATCGAGATATTAAGTTTTATTAAATGTCTTGGTACATTCAATCTTATTTGTTTCAAAGATATAGGCATGTGATTATATAGTTTAATTGCATAATATTTCAAATGTATTTGTCCGTGGGTGGTATATTTTAATGGGATATTAAGGGTGTAGTTTGTACAAGATCTTGTTAAAATAATTGATTGGTTTTGTAGGAGAATACGAAAATTAGATTTGAAGAGATGAAGGATTGCAAATTTAGCGTAAAGTTGTCTAATTGTCATAACGTCTAAAACCTTGAAAATTTCAGCAGAATCTGTAAAGTATGGTACTTGAAGAATAATTTTAATTATTGTATTTTGTGCTTTTACTAGTGGGTTTATACAAATATTAGTAGCAATTCCCCAAAACAGTAGTCCACATGTGATTATGGATTGGGAAAGAGCAAAATTTACATGGTCCTTAAAATTGTGCGTGGGAAAAGAGAAACATAATTTTTATATTATTAGCATTAATAATATCTCCCCTCGCACAGTTTTAAGGACAATATATGTTGCTCTTTCTTAATCCATAATTATAAATAATTATACATATACATATTATACAAAATTATGATCTCTTAGGTACCTACCTACCTAGGTATACCACGCAAAAAGTAAAAAAAAAACTGCAACATGTTTTTCCAATGCTCATATAGCGCTTCAATTTAATTGCCTTTCTTTCCTTGTACCTTTATTTTATAGTTAATATAATAAGGGTGTGCTGAACAAAAAGGTTAAATTACATTCAGCTCTGTTTGTTACTGGAGGTAAATTGAGCTCAGTAGTTTGTGATGCACCCATTACTGTAATGAGTTTCGTGGCACCAAGTAAAAAGGTTGGGATTGTTTAAAAAGAAAATCATATTTATACAAATAACATCACATAATTTTTTTAAAATCGTTTCATTTCTATTATTATCGTGAATTTGAAAAGCAGCAATGAATAGATTATCATTTTTGGTAGAAACAAATAATCTAATTGCGAGAGAAAGAGATAAATGAACGTGACCAAGAGCATTTGATAGATTTTTGGGGTAATAAGCCGTAATAATAATAATATTTGGATGATTCGTACAGCTTCATCGTATATATTGTCCGTCGATTTATAATTATTCCAAACTATATGTACAGTGCATTTGACCCATGAACGTGATGCCGCGTTAAAATATACAATATACATGTTATTAATTTTGTGTACAGGCAGATAACATAATACATGACCATACTTACCTGGCAGGTAACTTGAGATAAACACTGTTTATTAGCAAAATTTACACACGGTTTTGCGCACAGAGGACATAATATTGAAAAAGCCGCATTGCGCTTTAGCCTCCTTGAGCCAACATTGCCAAAGAGCCAACATTAGTTTCTGATGGAATTGATACACTAAATTATTTATTCTGTCTGCATTTTTCAAATATGTACCTACCTACCTTATCTTAAAATCTGTATAAGAATGACTTGTAGTAATTGTTAATGATATTCTTAATTTATGGGTAGGTACGCAGATCATAGTTCTATGATCTGTTGGTAGGTATCTATTTTTTTGTAACACCAAACACTCTAAAATGACAATACCTCCAGCTTCTGACATTTGATGTACTAGTGCAGCATGTTGCCATCTCAATGTATGGGAAATATCAGGAGCTGGAGGTATTGTCATATTTCTACGGTATTTGGTAACACCTCACGATTTCATAGCTCTGGCAGTACAGTCTACAACCAGGGAAATGTATCGCCATATTAATTTTGTCTATGCGCTGTGTAGCTGCAAGAAATGCTTTTGGATGTTTCATTATTTTATTTTTGGTTTTTGCGAAAGGAGAAATTTGTAACATTATTTTGGCAAGTGATATTGTACGGAATTGCGCCAACAATTTTGAAAGTTTTGTAGATTATTAGTGTTTGCAACAAGTACACAAAATTCGCCAATGCCCATTTCAGCCAGATTTGCACACAGCAAATACTATAGAATTATAGAATAGTGTAACGTCCACCTTCTGACATTTTCCATGAATCGAGATGGCAATATACGAATTTGTGCCATCTAGCGGCGTGAGTTATACCGGTTATACATTTTAACGAATATTTTGTGAAATGTATTCTTTATTTTACATAGATAAAACATAGAAATCGAAAGTTTATAAGAACAATATTAAGTAACCTACAGAAAGACAGTCATTGCAAACATTGGGCAAATTGTCTTTAATATTAAAAACCAACATAAATCTTGTCTTAACATTATTAATTTTGAGAAATTCTAAAATATTCTTTGATATTTTCTTAAAATTTTAATAAATTCAATTATTTTCTGCAATATATTCCGAATTCGTTTAAATGCTGGCCGCTAGAGGCGCTAGTGTATCATATTTCCTGCATTTTAACGAATCTGTGCGTATTTAGTAGTTTATAGGGTTACCAACTATTTCAAGCCGTGTTTTCTATGGGTACTCGCACCTACGACATGCATTTCTGATGGCCATCAACTTATCAGTCTTTTCTTGTCTTCAACACTAATAACGATAACTTTAATGAAGTGCCTTCATATAGCTAGCGGGCAGGGTCTCCGTCACGCAGCGGCAGCATGCGGCGAGCACGCGCCGTGTCCGTCGTGCTCGGCCGGCCAAGCGTGTTCGCGTGCTCCAGTGCGCCCGACCCCATAAAGTCATATCGCACGGGTATCACACGACTGCGCTCCAAACAAGCTACTGGTTATGAGCTGACTGGAGTCTAGCATCACCATCATGGGACTGTTTTACGGTTTCCGACCGCAAACACCAATGGGCTATGTCCCAAGCCTCTGATTATCAGCTGACCAGGGTTCAGCGTCACTATCACAACATTGTTCTAGTGTTCAACGATCACTGAAGGGCTTATGTCGCATTATTTGTGCTATATGCTTTCATTTGGGTATGGGTACCGCCCCCCCAGGCACCACAAATCGAATAACCAACACCTCTACCATAGGTCACCCCATGTGTTTCGCTACGTTTGGTAACTCAGCATGGGTGAGATTTGTTCAAGTCTTGGCGGCGGATGAGTCTAGTCGCCTTGCACCGCAGTGGGAGGGATGGATTAATACGTCCGTTATTCCTGGACACACTGACCCCCAGATTCCTACCCACGCATGATACCCCTTCCTTCCCAGAACTTCCCCTCCTTTCTTTCCTTAAAAAAACCCTCCGGACAGAATCCCCGAAGATAACATAGTCCCTGGGAGAAATTATTTTCCCTAAGGCCTCTTGTGCAAAGTTATTGTAAAAAAAACATTTAATGGGACCACAATGTCCTCGAACTAACTCAGCAAAGCCAACTTTACTGATTTTCAATAGAGCAAATTATTATCTTGGGTGATCAGGCTTTCTAATGTGTGTGCAGATGATCAAACGTTATTGGGGTGTTTTTCCTAACGTTCTCGTTTATGTCGACTTGTAGGTACCTCCCGGTTTTAATCTCCTCTCCTGGCAACGTTGATGGGTATATTGGAGCTAATAGGTATTAATTTAGCAACTGGTAGCTCTCATACTTCATTTCGGTTAAAGTGTTTCTCTCCCGAGTTCATAGATCCTTAATTTAATTAAGATACCTTGCGTTTACTTCGGCAATATTATAGCATTATTGCTGGGTATTATAAGAAAAGAGTGTCCCTTTAGAGAACTACCGTTAAGTCACGTTTTTAATCTAGCCAATATCGAGCATCAATATTTTCTTTTAACTGTCTAAAATAGGATAAGAATTTTTCACAATGCTAGTAGGTACCATATTTTCAATTACCTGTTATTATGTTTTATTATTTTTGTTGTTTTTTAATATATATATTTTTTTAAATTATTTTTGTTATTTTTTAATATAAAAAATTCATATTTTTCTATTTATATATTTTTTAATTTTTATAATTTTCTATATATTTTTTAATAATTTTCGTATTTTTATATCTTTATTTATTAGATTTTATTAATTTTATATAATTTCTATAATTTTTTATTAATCTTTTTAATAATTTTTATAAATTTTTAATAATTTAAATAATTTCTATGATTTTTTAATTATTTGAATTATTTTTTTTATTATTTTTGATTATTTTCGATTATTTTTAATAATTTTTTTGTTATATTTTGTTTATTTTATTTATTTTCTATTATTTTTATTAGTGACCTATATTAAGCACGTGAAAATACAAAATATTTCAGTACAAAAATGTTTACAGAATAATAGCTTAACATACAAAATGGTATTGTAATTATTGATCTATTGAAAATAAATGTATTTGAAAAATATATATATTGCCAACCCAAAAAATCTCAGAACGGTGTGAAAATTCATTATATCGACCTACCTACTGAAAATAAGAATTATGTATTTTAATTTTAGAATCAGATCCGGTATTATATTTATTAATTGACTTGAATTTTAGAATTAGAGTGTCACGTACTCCACATTCACATCACAATTGAAATCATGTTTTTTATAATATGAAGAAAAAAAAATCGAGTAAAGAGTGTTGAAACAAACTACAAATATATATATATATATATATATTCTTTCACTGCTGTGGGAATGGAACCCATATCCTTCAGACTTTAAACCAAAATATTCAGACTATCGCGCTACGAAGGTCGTTACGACATACACGTTGCTGAATATGACTATTGTACTGCCACTGGGAGTTCCGTTACAACCTCTTTCTCTGTTACAAACCTCATTTATGAGAAAGAGGGAGAGGCTTCAACGGATCCGCCAGCGGTATGTCTTTTGGCGAACGTTCGTTGTGCTCGAGTCATCAGCCTTTAGAAGGCTAAAGACGCATTAGTTGCGCATTCATTTGGGCAATGCGATAATTATTGTGAAAGGCAGATCGAACGATACACCAGCATACAAACATACACCAGCAAACAAACATACACCAGCAAACAAACATACTCGTACACCACACCGCACTTCTGTTCCACAAGAGCTGTGACTGCTGTGAGGTGAACAGTCTAGCGGTTATTTATTATTATTATCGCAGGAAGTCATCAGCCTCTTCCCCTTTTGAAGGCTAACTTCGCAATGGCGGTGTTGAAGTTTTTTAAAAATGCGATCAACTTTCGTTGGGTGGCTACATAATTTTTAAAAGAATAACGCTAAAGAGTTTCATAGTAATATTATAGAAGATAGTGGGTTATTCCACATCAACTAATAAGGATTGTTCATATAACGTGTATTTTAATAAATGTATGTTTATTAATTAAAAAAATATGATTTGTTTACACCACTTTATAAATATACATAAACATCTACATGTTTCGACAGCGATGCTTTCATCACCAGGAATTGCTGTATATTGCTGTATGTATATTTATAAAATGGTATAAACAAAGTATATTTTTAATTAATTAATTGATAATGACGCCACGAAGTGAATACCAATCGTTTGAAGAAATTATAAGTGTGTGTTTGTTCTCACTGTACACCACACAGATTGATTTTTTTTCGTAGTTACTCTTTAGGGCCAAAACAAAGATGTATTTCCACGGTTAACCTCGACTCTACTCATCTAAATTAATTAATATTGGTTCTGCCATACTTTGATTTCAGGATAGAATGATGAAAAGAAATGTATAAGAGGAAAAACAGTTTTTTTTTACAATAACTTCACATAAGGCCCTGAGGGAAATTATTTCTCTCGAGGAATGTGTCAGCTGTGGGGATGCTGTGGGGAGGCTTTTTTAAGGAGAGGAAGGAGTGAACCTGTGTCTTGAAGAGACACATGTTTTAAGAGGGAGAAAAGATAGAGACGGGCAAATTATTCTACAGCCGTCGTGTTGAACACAAGAACAAGTCGTAGAAGGGACCCGTTTTCACGTGACAAATGTCAACTATGTACAAATGTTGGGCGCGCGTTTCATATGTTTCTCGATTATGCACCGAAGGGATCAATGACGCTAGTAGTTCCTCGGAGCATCTTCCACCGGAATACAGGTAGAACAAGAACAGCATTCCCATTTGACGTCTGTGCTCCAAAAAATGAAATCCGTTTTCTATTATTTATTTATTGTGTCCAAGTTCAATTTCTAGAAATCCATTTTTAATTAAGTCTTTAAAATTGTATAATATTAGTATTAATAATATTACATAATTTAATAAATTTAGTAAAATTTAAACAATATTACATTAAAACCCTTAAGTGGGGAAACTTTACAGCGTAATAACCATTAAATTACACAAAAACTTGATCAGAAATTAATAAAATTAATTAATAAAATCATTTGTAACAAAAATTAAAACATTATATGAATTTCTATGTAAGTACCTACACATAAATAATATAAATAGATCGTCTGTAAATGGCTTCTCCACAGTTTCATAATGCCTTCAAAAGGCGAAACAGCTGTCACGCGTAATAATAATAATTGCCTAGCAGAACTTTTTTTATAAATGATATTTTAAATGAATTCGTTTGTTAAGGTAGGCGAAACTATCAAACGGACGGCCCGTTTCTGCACAGAGTCGAGGGGTTTTTTTCAGGTGTTTTGTGGTTCTAGACCCAGAGGTGTTAGAATAGCAATTTTTTTGTCAGATGCACTCTCACACCTAAAGTCTAAAGGATTACCATTGATAAAATTTCACAAATTTATTGAAAATTAAGGCATGTGCAAAATAAACAGATGATTAGTAAAATGAATTATTTATTAAATGATTTCACGCGAATTTCGTTAGAACCCAGATACGAGTTACAGCGAGATCAGATAACATTAAGTAATCTATCAGATCGAATGAAAATAGGAACGAAAATACATATACAGGGTTATTCAAAATTTTGGACTCAGTTTCGTACGTTATCCTGTGATACACGCAGTCGGTATACAGTTTTCTTAAATTTGTGATACAAACGACAGATGCTCTTTCTAGTTGGAGGTTCAATGTTAAAATGCAGAAGAAAGATACTCTTCACTACAGTTGCCGACACTGTAGAGTACCTCACAAACGCAGAAAACCTTGTGCTGCATAGTAGCAATTTTACTCACAACTACAAATTGGCTGCTTGGCGGCGCGAGCACTCTAGCGGTCGTTTGTATAGCTATGATATGAAATGTGATTTTAAACTTTGGGACCTCCTCTCTCAATTGCTATGTAGATCAATCATAAATAACGTATAACTCAGGAAAAATAGCGGTTCGGAATTGAGTCCACCATTTTGAATAACCCTGTTCATATTATTATTTTGTCACCTGTAACATTATTTCTAATGGAAGCAAAAACCACACCAGTTAGACAGTTGTCGAGCTGCGTGAGTATTCTGTTTTCGATTGAATGCCCGTATAAATTATTCATCGTTTTCCTAACGCAACTGAAAAAGAAGTTTCAATTTGAGAGAATATTGTAGACCGATTGCCTTTGAGTTCTCATTAGTGCTAACTTGCTTTTTGAATTAACAATTATTTTAAGTTGCATTATTAATACGGTCAAGCATGATGATGATATTGTGGATCTAAAATTAATCATCTTAATTAAGTAGGTACCTATTTATGTTATCTTACATACTAACGATTTTTTTTAAATTTCAGTTGGAGATTGGAATCGTAACCTATATAGGCGCAAAAGGAAAATTCCGCTCAGGGTGCCTATTATTGAGGCGCTGTATTCGTCAGCCCACCCACTTACTGACAAAAGGAGACAACGCTTTATAAGCACATAATATTTATTTTGCATAAGACTTAGAACGTTGTTGGCGTAATTCATACCTTTAAAATGATTATACCAATTGAAACAATAATAATTCGCATATTCGTAAAAAGCGTTTTCTTTGTGGCTTATCATAATTATAATATAAACGTAAAAAATTGTTTTGAAGTGGTTCAAAACAAATTTATACGTTCATATTAGAAGAATAATTTAAGTTACTATCAGAATCTCTGGTAAGATTGGAGTAACGAAATGGGAAAATACCACAAAATCTAATCTGAAACAAATACAAATGGTTCAAAACGCTATTGTAATAATAATAATAATAATGTTTATTACCTTCTTTTCTTTTTTATAACAAAATAACAAATAATGATATTATCACTGGGATTTCCCGTGCTGAGGATTTCATTTAGAAAATATTAAATTACATTATATTAAATTGATGTGCTTGATGAAAAAAAAAATAAAAAAATTCTTAGGTGAGGTGTTTTAAGTGCAGTTGAGTGGTTTCTGTGTTAGTTTGTATTCGGTGTTAATGTATTTTCTATTTTAGATCTCCCTATGTAACGTATCTAGTGTTTTATTTGATTTTTAAAATTATTATGGTTGTTGTGATTTTTAAGGTATAGTGGGATTTTGTTACCAGTAGTACCATAGTATAAGAAGTTTTTTTGTCCAAATTTTGTGTTTGTGGTTCCTTGTAGTATGTGCTTTTGACTCTGAGATCTAATGTTTCTGATATGTATGATTGTTGTTATTTCTTGTTTTTTGTATACCAGTATGAATGTAAAGTAGGATTGTTTTAGAGTATATTTGTTTTATTGATATAATGTTAAGTTTGTTAAAGATTTCATCAGTGCTAGTTCTTACAGGGGATTTTTGTATTCTAATGAGTAAATTTAAAATATTATCATCGTAAAACAATTTGTTGTCTCTAGTATTTTACATACGACATGATACCCTATTGTTATTCCAGAGTACGAAAATTTTACTTGTTAAGACTATGCTATGATAAAAAAATTGTATTTCAACATATATTTAACTTGAAGATTAATTGGACCATATTTATAATATTAGATTCTCAAACAACGAGGGATTGATTGGTTCCAAGATATATAAATAATTACGGAGAGAGAACGATGTAATACAATATACCTAAGATGTTTAACTTAACTCCAAATAAAAAAAAATGTTACTCTATGAATAAGGTTAAATACATTTGTTTAAAAAATGGCAATCTGAGAGAAAGATAATGTGAATATTAATTTGAATGGTGATTGAATGAGAGGATCGAAATGTATGAAAGAGTATTGATAGAAACTGTGCAGGTATTAAGATGAAAATTATAATGTATGAAAACATATGCAAATAATAATATATAGGCACTAGTTGACAACTCAAATTGATTGGCTTAAAAGGACCTTATTATCTGTATCTTACTTAATTTTTTTATAATCTTCTTCTTCTTCTTCTATCTTCTTCTTCTATCTATCTCTCTATTATATAAAGAAGAATATCCCGGGCGGGCGGTGTGTATTTGTTTTATATACAAATCTACAATTTTATTCCGAGCTTGATGAAATTTTGCACACTTGACTTTAGAAACAAGAGAAGGTAACTGTCTCCATGTGATTTCGGAAAACCACCCCCCCTCCCCCTGTCCCACCCCTTAAAGCAGAATTTTGGTACTTCTTGATGAAATTTTGCACACTTAACGTTTAAAATAGGAGGAAAATTACTGGGTAAGGGTAGCACATCACAGACTCAAACTTTACTCCAAACAATTCATAACGCCAGTACTTCAGCTATTAAAAAAATAAATTGTAGTGCTGTTTCAGCTATAATTACAACTTTTAAATATTTCAAATCAATTCTGGTATTAAATAATTATGCTGCTTAAGAGTCCCTAGCACGAATGCTTGAAATTTAAGAAGGCTTTTATTAACAATATCCGTAATTATACGACACCTGCAAAGACAAATATCTCTCCACGACAGGTAAAATGGCGATTTTTATCTCAATATTGATAAAATTATCGAGATCCAAAG
Organism: Halesus radiatus; assembly: GCA_022606495.2. NCBI lineage: Eukaryota > Metazoa > Arthropoda > Insecta > Trichoptera > Limnephilidae > Halesus > Halesus radiatus. Next base: position 15,030 of record JAHDVE020008516.1, on the reverse strand, counting down.
TAGCGTCAGGCGTGTTAGCGATATTGATAAACTAACGTCGATTACTTAGTTTGTCATATCTAATCTGCTTAGTTGTCGATGTGCTGCTCCCCCTGGCACCATTTAGCTTAGGGATGGGCCTTAGTACCTATATGTAATCATATTGGCATTAAAACTAGTTACAAATAATATATTCGGAATGAAACGCATTGCGGGAGGCGAGAGCGGTGTGACAAGTCACCAACGAACGCTAGTTAACTACTAATAAATCACACCCTTTCTGCACATGCCAAGAGACGTGCGTCTGCGTACCTTATTTTACTGGAGGTCTAGCTATAGGTATGTTACTCCAGAGTTAAAAATTCACGTCAGGGAAACCACAAAAAAAAACCGAAAAAATCTGTGTAACGTATATTCTTTCATTTTTACACGTGACTCGTTCGGCAGATAGGAAGAAGGAAGTAGGAAGTAGTAGGTAGGTACCTGGGGGCATCTTGCGGCAAACCGCCACGAGTCCGAAGGGGCAAGGGGAATTTTATGAGCTGCGTTTCTTTCAGGTTTTCGACTCCCCCGTAATATCTCTGAGGCCGCTTGGGACCGTGCTGTCGGATCCGTTCGGCAGTTGTATAGGGAGGAAGTTGGCTCTACGTTCTACCAGTGGTGTGCAATATAGGCTTAGTTGTTATACTTATTCAAAGAAAACAAACCCTCAAACTTTTTTACTGTAAAAAAAAAAGAAATTAATTTCCTATGAATGTTTTCAGGATTTATGTTATAGTTCAGTAATGGTCAACCGGCAACTGTATGAGGTCCAAATAAACATTAATATGTTTAAAAAAAATTTAAAAATTCACAAGCTTACTGTAGCTTTGCTCAAGAACGATATAAAACCGCTGGAGAGACGTTGGTATTTAAAAAAAATGTACTAGGTAAATAATATTTTGTACACGCGGAGAAGAGATTTGATAAGTTAATGGTATTTTGTGCTTCGTCATTTTGAGAATTGAAGACGAGGTATCATATTAAGATTATATACATATTCCAAGATATTAAACCCTTGAAAAAAATTGTCAAAAGCTGTTTATCAATTACATATTTGTTCAAACCCAAGAAGTCACATCTACTAGTATGACAAATTTTGGTAGCCATCTTGGATTTGTTTTATAATACACTTTTCCGGTCTAAACTTGGATGAGGAATTCTTGTCATGAAATTGCGCTTTTTCACATTAATCTTCATTGTTCAATAAAAAAAACCTACATCAAATCAGCGAACGAAAAGTCACAACTTATCCTTGGTCAAATAATAATGCACGCCATTGCAACCCACCTCTCCGATAGTGAAATTGCCTCCATAATTTTGGCAGGAAATCGTGTGGCAATACAGAATCAAGAAAACCTGTCTTCATTTACTTTGTATCAAGAATAAAAAGGCAGATATAATATAACATATCTGTCTTTTCCTTCTGGGTTGAGTGTCAGACATAGCGGTTCTGACTTCTGACACACAATTCACGTTTCATTTGATGAATTTTGATATAAACATACATATTGCATCATATATTAAAGGTTTTATGTCATGGTAATACCCACCTTTGAGGCATAGGGGATGGTATATTTCTGTTGAATATTAACATCAGATATTCCAGAATGGTTGACGGGTGACAGGAAGGGTAACAAGCTTTGAAATGCCAACAGAAAAAATGCCGACAACGTTAAACATCAGATCTCTTATTCGAAGAATTCCTTAAATTTAAAAGTCCTTTAAAATAAATCAATACATTCTTCAATAGAAAATCATTTTTTTATTAAGAAATTTTACAAAATATAAGACAAGAAAGTCCCAATATACTACTTTTTGTAGTTTGACTAACGGATGCTTGTCATTCAAAACCTTGTAATTAATTTACAGTTAAGTTGCTTACATGCATATGTATGAATAAAATAAAAACACACGTAACAACCTTAAATCTTTAAAGTGTAAATATTTCACAATTAACTTGCTCAAAAATATTTCTACTTATATCTATATAAAGATATTAAAACGTAAATATAATAACAATAAATCGTTCATAAAATAATATTTCCTAATTATCTAATACAAATAGTTTCTTTCAGCTAGCTAAGTCTTCAATAAATTTATTAACTGTTTTATTTTAACATATATATATATATATATTTTATTTCAGCATATATAAACATATAATCTAACGTTTTTGTTCATATTTGTTTGTACGCTTAGGAACGCTAAGAAAATTGAGGCGAGTATTGTCAGTGTGCTTTAGTCTATTTGTATAATATATAGGATTATTAATGTACTGAAATATAATTTTGTATATTCGTAATTAATTTTACATACCCGTAAAACATTTACTTTGTGGCTTGCCATGATTATAATATGAATACATACTGATTAAATAAAACATACTTTTTTAAACACTATTCCTTTTTATTTTTGTCCCTGACCGGTTTCAGCCTGTGACGGCTATCTTCAGACTGGTACATTTTATTCTTAGACTATGGGTTATGTACAATTTTAGTTGCAAAAATGGGAATAAACACATACCTTTGTTTTAAACCACATCAATTTAATATAATTATCGACCGGTTTCGGAAGTACCCTTTCTTCGTCAGGACTATATTAAGACTAACCTAAGATAAAAAAATAATAACATCATGAATATTTAGGTGTTGGAGTGAGAGCCGACCAAAGGGGAAGGAGTAACTAGGTGGTTTTCAGAAGGAACCGGGCGGTTCTCTGGAAAAATATCTAGAACAGGACTCCACGAAAAAATTGCTTGGTTATTCAATGTACTAGAACCATGCGGTTTTAAATAAATTTATGTATTTATATTATATTAATTTTAGTTTTTAACTGAAAGATTTATATATCCGTTAGTAGGAAGTTATGTAAATAATAAGTAATAACTCCACACAGGGGGCCCGGAGGGAACTAATTTCCCTCAAGCCCTATATCATCTTTGGGGATGCTGTGTGGCATGATGGCAATACCATTGAAACCCGAAAACAGTTGTGTTAACCTAGATATTTGCGCTAATTTTATGTAGCAAGAGCTCACCGTTCCAAAGACTTCAGTGCTTTATACATACATACCTATTGGTGTTCTGTTTTATGGTTGAGTGAATTGATCGACTCTCTTTCGATTTGGATCATTCCGTTTAACATATTATACCAACGAATACACATTTTTTTGATTATCTGTAATATTACGTAGATAGGTGCTATGACTCATTTAATGGAACTTAATATCTCTAGAACAGAAAGTTTCCAACATTATTTGTCTCATCGTTCACTTTTGGATCATATTTATCATAAGCGTCCCCGCATATTTATTTATATATTTTACTTATTATATTCTGCAGTATATTTTTGTTGAAACCTGGTTAGGTGTTATAACACCCGAAGAAAAATACAAAAATACCATTAATCCATGTCTAAATCAAATAATAATTGGACAGTTTATTTTAAGGCATGATTTTTTCAACGATGTACCTACGACAAATTTCAATTCATTAGGAAAATTTATTAAAAATATTTTTGTTGCCCTCGCCCCTCATTTTAGCCCTTCACCGTCCCTTTGAAGCTCTTCAACGTTCCCTGTTTGCCCTTGAGGCCACCACCGCCTCCTTGGATCTCTTCAACGCCGCTTAGGGGGGCGGTACCGCCCTCGTTGGGAACCTATGGTCTAGAATATGTCATTTTATTATGTTTATACACTTTTTATAAAGACTGTTTGTTTCCTAAATTAAAAAAAATTACAGCTTTTAAAACAAAAATATTTTTCTAACTAACCATCACGCCGTTTCCCCGCAGGGGTAGGCATAGAGTGCGGACCGCCAAACAACTCGATCTTGTTATACACTTCTTGTTTCATTTATACATCGTCTTATACATTCTCTTTTGACATGGCCCGACTCAAGTATTTGATTAACTTGATCGTGCCATGTCTTCCTCGGGTGTTCCCGGATTCTTCTTCTATTCACATTCGCGGCATATATTCTCCTTACACTCTTTTCTTCATTCATCCGCTCTACATGCTTAAACAATCTAAGCGTCCCTTTTTTAATCTTACTCATTACGCTCACAACAGCCTTACATTCTTTCATCTATGGTTTTACAACACATCCGCCTCAGAGATCTCATTTCTACAGCATTCGGTCTACTTTAATCCTTCGTCAGCTAGTCCCATGCCTCACTGCCATACATCAGGGTTGGTAGAAGCACTCCATTATCATATATTCTCTTTACACTCCTTTCTTGTTCATTCGCTATACACGCCCAAACCATCTAAGCGCCCATTTTTTAATCTCACTCATTACATTTACATCAGCCTTGCATTCCAATCTCAACATTTTTCGTACGATCACACATTAGCGTTAACCGCGTTCAGTCCTCCGATAATGGAGTTTCCATCATTCATCCTTCTTTAAATATCCCTATCAGTCTTCCCATCTCTCGTAAACATACTTCCCAAATAAAGAAACTCATCGACCTGCTCCAAGTATTCATCATTCACAACTACTATTTTTTCTATATCATTATAATTAACTGAACATCTAAAAAAGAGATAATGTTATTTAAAATCTCACGCAACTTATTTGATAGCCCTGATCTTCTCAAACGCCTATTATTTCATATCCTAAATCGCAACAGCAGACAGCTACTTACTTTTTATATCCCTCATTGTAAAACTAATTCCAAACAAAACTCTTTTATCTACAGATCTACATACTCATTTAACTTAAATTATTACCGCATTGACATTTTTAACTCAACTATACGTGACATTAAATTAAAATCCATAATACGACCGCTCTCAAACTAGATAACTTAAACCACCTTTCCATCTACTCTAGTCCTTTTTACCTTTATCCCACTCCTATGTTCCCCTCCACCCTTCTCCCCGCCGACTGACATGGTTTAAGCTAACTGATGTAAAACTGTATATTGTCACACTTTACTCATAGCACTTATCATCAGGTGCGGAAAATTTATAATTGGCGTGATTATGCATTTGCTGTTAATTTTCCCAAAAATAAATGGCGAATTCACATAATGCCGCAATAATGGCATAAAACTAAATTCGAATATTTCTGCAGACTCCAGCTAAAATTATATCACATAATTATCAACTCCTATGATACTGCAAGTTCACAGAAATGACATAACGTCTTATCATAACAAATTTGCAAACAGAATCATATCATCACAGGATGTTATGTTTATGAATTTCTCGGTTGAAGTTGCGCAATATATTTTTAAACTTATTTACTTGTATCATCCTTCGCGATAACTTGAGATGATTAATTAACTACAATAATTAACGAATTCTGAAAAATTCTGAGCTGAATCTAGTCACTGTTCGTCCGACTGTCAATAACAGGCGTATTAGTGCTATAATTAAAAAAAATATTATTTCCTTGTGTGTACGTGTGTGATATTTTCAAAATTGGAACTGATATATTTCTATTTTTGAAACTGGAATTCCATTATAATGATTAAATAAAAAAATACTTTTTTAAACACTATTCCACTTTTTATTTTTGACCGTGACCGGTTTCAGCCTGTGACGGCTATCTTTAGAGTTATCAGCTTTCAAAGCGAACTTCGGTAAAAAGACCTCTCAAAATAACCGTGACATCACGAGACACAATTTAGTACAATTCACAATTCGAATGGCAGGAACGCATACTGCCGAGGCAGTCATCTTATGTACCGTGACGTCACACACTTATCGGCCCCGGCCGGCGAGATTCTCTTATAGTATCAACATGTTTAAGGCTTATATCTCGGTACTATTGAGTATTTTACAAAAATTAAAAACAGTTCTTTCTTCAGCATGCTCTAATTAATATGATTAATTTGCAAAAAATGTGAAATTTCGCTGTAGGAGACAACCTCATTGCCCGGAGTCGGTAGGACTATACTTCATGGTATCCGCAATTTGGGGAATGCTGTGAGGCTCGCATCTCACCTTTATTCCTTTGCCTTTTCCTTCTTTTCCTTTCCTAATCTATCCTTTCTCTATCTGAACACAGTTAACAGAAATGTGATTTAGAAACGTTACAGAAAATATTTACGCTGGAATTAGGTTGAGTCGAAAGAATTTTTTATTTTATTTATTACACTTAAAATATTTCCACTTCATGTGGTATAATATAAACATACATATTTTAACGTTTTTATTTACTTATTACTTATTTCTACATGCATAATTTTAACATCTTACTTTAAATATGCTTAAACAATTTTGTCTTTGGGATTTGTTTTTTTTTTGTCTAATATGAATTTCTGTCTTGTATGGTGTGTGTGGAAATCTTTATGGTAATGTGATTTGTCTCTAAAGTAAGGTGGTAATAAATAAAAAAATAGAACGTTATAGATAATTCTTCGTTTAACACTCATGTATATTTAATTCCCAGAGCATTTTCTATATTAACTTATATTTATTACACTTTAAAATTTGTCTCATTTGCTCTATTTTGACTTATATTTTAAGCTACCTACATTACTTAGATAGAGAACACTAGAACAGTAGTCTATGTGTGGTGTAACAATTATTTTATAAATTGGTAAACTTGTTTTAACACCTTTCAAGCCATTTTTTCGAAAATAAAATCGGCATTTTCTTCTAGAGTCATCTTTGAGTCTGATATTATTCCCAAGTACTTTATCTTATTTACGTTTTCCACATTTTCACTATCCATTGTTATTTAATAATGTTCATCGTACTTTCGGTTACCAATGATCATGTACTTTCTTTTAGAGATCTTGAGTTTGTTAATTTTCAGCCAGTTGGACACATTGTTAAGATCATCATTGATTTTATCAAGTATATACTTTCATAATCCTTACCTGTGACATAAATAAGCACAACATCAGCAAATAATATTACCTTGCACTCTTTATGAGTTTAATAATATCATTTATGTAAATGACGAATAAAAGTGGTTCCAGTACGAATCCCTGTGGCACATAAAAATTTAAATTTTAGGACTGCAATAATGCAATCGCTAACATATACAGCAGAATCATTTAAAAAAGATTCTTGCTACGTGGTGGTGTACTGTATCGCAGAGCTTATGTGGGATAAGGGTCTGCGGGCGGGTGTTTCAAACTATTTTAAACCAATTTGAACCACTACCAATGTCAGCAATACACAAGCAAGAATCTATTTAAAATGATGCCTGTACTCAAACATAAAAACAACATCTTTATACACACAACCAGTTTCAAACTTAGACGTACACTTTTCGAAAAATACGAAACGAAATCCAAATGTTAGTATTTGAACAAGGTTCCTGAAGCATTCGCTGTAAATGCCTAAACTTTTATAAAGGAATGTGCTGTTTAAATTGATGTTGAAATTATGGCATTAGAAATGGCTGATATTATCGTCCTAATCTCGGGAAATCTGTTTGCAAAGTCATGCAGCGTATCACAAATATTCCCCAATTAAAAGTGCAGTATCAATTGACTGGGCATTTGGGTTATTAGATAATTGGCAACACGCTCTAAGTATAAAAAAGAATCGCATTAAAAAGTAATCAGGAAGTTACAAAAAAATGGCGGATCCGTTTCACGTTGCAATCTGCCAATGGCCGTTTCCTGTGGCACTAAATACGCTGAAACCTAATGAATCATAATTATATTATTACTATCAGTTCGATAATTCATTATTTATAACTGAACTTATGCAACCGAAGCAACGTTTCGACAACCTAATAAATACATACAAGGCAAATATTCTGTTACCAATAACCTGCCATTATTATAAGCGAAAAATGTCTGGAGGTCTTAGCTAGCAGAGGATTGAATACCCGACGTCTTGGTGGAAACCTCAGGCTTTGAACAACTCGGCCACTATCCGATAGTACACATTTACATTTACACTTTCACTTTTACTTTACAAAAAAATCATATTTGAATCTATTTATTTTTTAATATCATCTTTATAAATATACCACAAACAATAATTACGTGTTATAGTTAACTACAAGCATAAGAATACAGCACAAATAATCCAAAAAAGATAACTATTAAATGTGACATTAGGTCGTACAATGACATCAGAGAGTATATAAAGAATAATAAGTCGAAGTCCTTTAATAATGTAGGGACCTACGAATCATTTCGTAAACATAACTTGTGAACATAACCACAAATGTGGTGTAATGTTTCCTTTTGTGTTTTATTTTAATTTTATTTGTTGTGTTGTCTACGTATATAATTTTTAAAAAATCTCACTACGCGGCGTTTTCGACATGAAGTTCGCTGCGTTCCATTTTACGGCTGTTCAAGTTTGTCAGAACCATAGACAAAGAAATATTTAGAATCAGTTTGATAATGGCCTTAAACGTCGAAACAGCTGTCACAATAATAAAAACTAAAAATACTTGCCGAACTTAATAATATTTTTTTTAGTTTTTTATATTTTCATATGAAGCGTTAACTTGGTGATGTGACATTATAATTTAAAAAATTAAATAATAACTTTGTTTACATCACTTTTATTTTATACCTTTGCCGACCGGGTTTCGCTACTACCGAAGCATCTTCAGGGCAGTATACTGCCTTAACTTTATAATGAAATTATTAAATATGATTTACATTAAACTAAAAAAAAATAAAATTAAATGGAGTTCTACGAATTAAACACAAAAACAATTGATACATATATAGAATGTTCAATATTACTTGCTGATTTTAAAATACCGGAATGTTGTAGAAAAATACGAAAAGTTTCGGTTATTTATCAGAAAATTGATAATTTCGTGTTAGTCGACTGAAATTAATGAAATTCGTTTAAAATTGACAAATGTCGCAAATTTTCAGGTCACTAGTTCGCCATGATTGATATATTTTATTTTACATAATCTTAATCAGGGGACGCCCGAGGAAGACATGGCACGATTAAGTGAATCAAATACTTGAGTCGGGCCATGTCAGAAGTCGGAATAATAGAAGAAAATGTATAAGACGATGTATGAATGTGAATGAAGCAAGGAGTGTATCCGTCCTCTCTGCCTTCCCCTGCGGGGAAACGGCGTGATGGTTAGTTAGTTAGTTTAGTTATAGTTTAATATGAATAGAATATAAAAATATGCACGGTGAAGTTAGTTACGTAATCTTGTAATAAAATAAATTTCTTGTAATTTTTATATCTCGTCTTATTACAGATAAAGTCAGAAGGAGGAAATCCATAATTGTTTTCATTTTTGTTACCCGACATGTGTTTAAACTGATAAACTGTTCCTGAAAATGAATAAATAAAGCTCTGATGAGAGATCGCCATTCTGAAATCAAAAGTGCTTTTGTTGTCTGCTGCTATTAATACAACTTCTTCCATACATATTTGAATCACCCGGTATATACCAACCTCAGATCAAAACGATATCAATGATACCAACCTTCCGCATCTGCCCTTCACTTGTTGCCGATTTCTCCTCCCCCTTAAAACGTACACCGATCGTATTTCCGGCATAAACTTTGTTCACAATTAAAAAAGAAAAGCGAGCTAGATCCCGTAGTGTCAGAGAAGCTCATACTCAAAGGGATATTATATCTATTTATAGTTATCCACCTATTTGTATGAAGGAAATCACCAAAGCCTACAGAAACCTGAAATCCAGATCGACTCGTTGAACCTTTGCTAAACGGCGCGTGACGGTTACAAACATGACCGTAACAAAGAACATCCTCCTCTAACACTCCGGACACCTAGCATATATTTTCTCCGCAAGATAGTGCACAATGTAAATGTGATTTATATAAATTTTTTTCTAATGAAACAGATCTATGTAGATGACCGATAAATCTCACGCCACTCGAAATAAAAATATCATTTTATTTTCTACTTCGAGTGGAATCGATTCCCCAACTCTAAGATTAGTTTCGCATCAAGTTCAGACCAGAATTAAAACATGTACACGTTGAATAAAAACTCGCATGATGCTCTCATGGTTTAATTTAGCGGAAAGCATATAAATAACGGGAAACTGGAAACAAGAAGCAACAATTAAAATCAAAAACCTATAAGCGGGAAGCTGGAAGCGGGAAGCAAGAAGCGAGAAGAAACAGGAAGCAAAAAAAAAGCGGGAAGCGAGAAACGAAATACTAAAGCTCAATCAATTCCTTTATTCCAACCCATCCGAAATTCCAGCATTGGCTTATAAGGTTGCCATGTATACCGGTCGATTAAACTCCAACCTCCTTCCCATCCACGGAGCACGTGTTTGAACTTCTAACAAATTAGTGCCCCCTGATGTACTGGTCTCACCGGGACAGGAGTGCTCCTGGTTGGGGTGGTCCAATCGTATCATATCATATGCTTGATGCTTTCATGGTTTAATTAGGCCTTTAGGTAATTTACATTTGATACACTATTACTATAATATATTAATATATGTGGGAGGGGTGGGGGGCGGGGGGTTCGTTCGTCACACAATTGTCACAGATGTATTATAGTACCCGTTTCGGCCGTGGTGAGCGATATCGTGAGATATGCCACTCCCACATGTTATATATATTAACTGTCTGTAACCCGCATTAAGGTCGATTCATATTCACCAGTACCGCGCAGTGCAGACACATAAAGTGACAGCCACGGCACAGAAGCGGAAACTCATTAACTATGAACATATTCACGCACGGTGTAATGTGAATACTCCCTTCGGTGCCGTGACTGCCACTGTACGTGTCTGCGTTGCACGGTGAATGTAGATGTGAATAGACCTTAATGGGGTTAAAGTGCAGACTGCTCGCGGATCATCTTGCCCTTCAAGTAACCCTGCCTCCTCTGTGTTGCCAGAAATCTCTCGGTCGAGTCTATTCTTACTCGTGCATTAAAATTATATGTCCCTTATGCAATTCGATGGTAAAAACTATTCTAGTTATAATTTCTTCAAAAGATTGGTATTTACTTTGTGGCGTCATTATTAATAAATGAATTAAATATAATTTCTTCAAACGATTTGTAACTTTGTGGCGTCATTATTAATTAAACAATTAAAAATATACTTTATATACACCACTTTTATTAAAATATGTAAATATTTCTACATGTTTCGACAGCAATGCTGTCATCATCAGGAATGTAGGAACATGCAGAAATATTTATATATTTTAATAAAAGTGATGTATACAAAGTAAATTTTTAATTAGTTAAATGAATTAAAAATTTACAATAAAAAACACATAAATTTGTTGTAGACCACTTTTATTTTATCAAAACTCTACCGGTTTCGGAAGCACCCTTCCTTCATCAGGAGAATATTAAAACTAACTTATGATATAAAATATTGACAAGACATAAAAATTTTAGGTGTTGGAGTGGGGGGTAAGCAAATGGGTAGGGGTAATTGTAGGATTTCCGGGAAGAACAGAGCGATTTATTGGGAAAATATTCAGAATGGGACTAAAAGATAAGTTAATTTGGTTATTTAAATACTAGCATTATTATTAAGGGATTTTCTAATTTCGAGTGCTTCTAAGTTATCCAATTTTTTGCTTTTATTGTTACGGTGAAGAATTGTAACCCCTGTGTCCTTAAATTTATATGTCTTGTCAATATTTTATATCATAAGTTAGTTTTAATATTCTCCTGATGAAGGAAGGGTGCTTCCGAAACCGGTAGAGTTTTGATAAAATAAAAGTGGTCTACAATAAATTTATGTGTTTTTTATTTTAAATTATGGCGAGCCACAAAGTTAATGCTTTTTACAAATATGGAATAAAAAATTATTTTGTAAAAATTAAGGAATTATTTTGGAAACAAACCATTCCTCTGATATAAATAAATGTTTAAAATTTTTGCGTACAAATACAACCGGTTTACAATTAGACAAATTAGAAATTGTGTTAATAGTCAATTAGATATAATTAATAATCAAATATATTTTTTTAAAATAGCTATCTCTTGAATTTATTTTCATATTAATATTAATAATAAAAATAATTTATTTTTTAACTTCTAATATGAACTTATTATTCAATATTTTATTAAGATTTTTAATTAATTACCTACTTAACTACTTAAATCAATTTTTGTGTATGTTTATACTTTGTCTATTCTTACATTATTGTGTTCTATGTTTATCCTTTGTCTATACTTGACATTATTATTTTTTAGTGTTCTGTATATTTCTGACGAGGAAAGATTTGCTTTCGAAACATGTTGATATGTACATATTAATAAAGTGGTGATTACAAAGTAATTTTTAATTAATTTACTATTCTAGTTGCTCAATGCTGAAGCACGAGTGTATTAATTAGAATCTCTCGAATTTTCTCCGTCTATTAGATAAGATAACCCTTGATATTACCACTAACCATACTTCATTAATCACTTCACACTGTCCTTTACCATACTGGAAGCTATTTTTGTGTAGGAGTGTCCTCATAAGCGGGACCGTAAACCGTCAACTACTAATAAAGAAACATTTATTCGCACAAGTTAATCCACTTTCGCCTCACTTTAAGGCGAAGCTATCAGTGAAATCACTATTTCTATTATTTTATACTACGAATCGGTTTACATTTTGAAAACCAAAAATATGCTTTGGATAAATTGAACCCTTTCCTAGAAATTCCCTTGATAAGAATTAAAATAAGTGTCTTAATTACGTTTTAAAAAATATAAGTATAAACGAAAAAAAAAAAATCAATAAAAAAAATGAACGCATGTAAAAAGCACGTTTTTAGAAATACAACTTTATAGCCAAGATTATTTGGATTCCATTGCTTAATTTTTTTTCATTACAAAATTCTTTAGATAATAAATAAAAACCCGTTTTTTTCGCTTACAACAAACATTTCTAGACTTCGTTTGCCAAGCGAATTTTATGCCTATTACTTGTATTTGTGGTGACAAAAGACACACAGCTCGAAGCAAATATTTTTGGCTGGTATATTCCACTTAATTCATTTTCTTATCTTTCTTTTACCACGTGAGAAAATGCTTAAATACAAGAAACGTTTACACTATGTGCCTAAAAGACTAGAAAATTCGGTTCCACGTTACCCACCAGCTAATTTGATTCCCGCTTTAGCTTGGGTCAAAGTTAAAACTGTATAAAAAAGAATTATTGTAGTCAGTGACGTGCAGAGAGCTTTTAATCAGAGGCTGCAGGATTATAGAATTGATATTTAAAACACTTACCACGGACGTGGTGAGTTTTTTCTAAGAATGGCTAAGCTGCTGGCATCAGCCGATGTTTGTTGGGATTACCCGTCACAACAAATATCCAAATATCCGCTTCATGTATGCATATTACAAGCCAATTACTGGATACATAAAAATTCTATGTTTTTTGAAGGAAGGAAATCCATCATAATATTATGATAATTATTTCGTTAGTAAAGTTGTAGCAATCAATAGAGGTCCCAACAGATGGCACTGGTTGCCACATTTGTAATTTGTATCGATAGGCAGGGCCTTTGCGACACTAACACAAACGAGTCTGCTTTTGAATGCGCATTGCGCACACATGAACATATTTTTTTGTGTAGATTACCGTTAACATTTCATTTATATATTTATTAGTTTCTATGTAAAGATTGTACATGTATGTGACTTAAGTAACAAATTATAATTAAAAAGTATATTATATAGAGAGTATGGAAGTACAATGCATATTATTATAACACATGTCACAGTGTTCACAGTCCTCCTCACTAGGAAGAACTGTTCTGAGGTTTGAATGTGACATTTTGCATAGGTACTTAGTTTCTGCTTTTGACACGTCATAGTGGGGCGCGCGCGGCGCTGCGATTCGTAGCTGGAACTTCGCGCTTATTTTTGAAATGATTTCTTGCAATATTTAAACACATTTAATTTTTATTATTTTTATAAACAATAATTATTAATCTAAAACACTCATCCAAATTGAAAAAACCTTTAAAATAATTAATAATCAAAATAATTAATAATTTAACCTCGAAGGTTTTTTCAATTTGGATGAGTGTTTTAGATTAATAATTATTGTTTATAAAATAATAATTGTTACCCTTTGCGCTATGCACAAAAATCTTGTCTTAAGTTTTTAAGAACTTTAGTTTATCAATTAATAAATATTTGACAAGTCAAAGCAATTTTCACCAATAAAATGTAGACATAATTTGTCTCGACGCCATCTATTTGAGGGATTTAGCTGTTACAAGCCTCTCTCATACTAATAAAGTTGGTTGTTTACAGGTGAAAATATAATAAAAAAAACAGTAATTATTGAATGGAACACTAGTATATATTGATTAACTTGGCGGGTTTGCGATAAGCCGACGTAGCTCAACGGTAGAGCATCTAACCGGACATTAGAAGGGTGCGGGTTTGAGTCCTGCCGGCGACATTTATCTTTGCTTTGAAGGTTTTTTCAATTTGGATGAGTGTTTTAGATTAATAATTATTGTTTATAAAAATAATAATTGTTACCCTTTGCGCTATGCACAAAAATCTTGTCTTAAGTTTTTAAGAACTTTAGTTTATCAATTAATACATTTAATTTTTTTTAAATTACGTGAGTGAGGTAGGGTAGGCAGTTCTTACGTGCTTATATGGAATGCACGCCTCTGATTATAGTTATGTAAAACAACTGTAAAGTAACTACGCAATATTTCATTTATATGTCACATCACAAAGTGTTTATTTTTATAAAAATATACACCTATAAAATATTGTAATACTATGAATTTTCGGATATTTAATACTTTAAGATCAATATTATTTAATTAATTAAATAGTATAAGCCATAAACAATAATTGCATGTCACGGTTAAATACACGCATAAGAAAAAAATACAAAATATGTTTAAATGTAACTATAAAATATGGCATTAAATCGTACAATGACTTTAGAAAGTATGTAAAGAATAAAAGTTCTTGAAAAATATAAAAGTAAGAGACATTCGTACATATAAAACATATAAGTAGACTTAGGTAAAATTAATATTATATATGATAGTATAGCCTTCTTGTACTTAACTTCTGTGCAGTTAAATAGATCCGCCACATCTGCGTATCTATTACTAACTTCAT